>JNDS01003529.1:0-18428 GCA_000697035.1 Rhizopus stolonifer B9770
AAAAAAAAAAAAAAAGAACTAAATGAAATAGAAGAATATTATTTAATAAATAAGGGATTCAAAGTTACTAAAATCACTTAAGATTATACTAAAGGAGATTCGCACAAAATGTGGTTTTCACTCCTTAAACTTGAGAAACGTCTAATTATGTTGTCTCCTTTCTTTTCGCACTATTTTCTATAATATAAAGCCTGAGGATCTGTTTCAAATGTTTTTTTTTGTTTTATTTATTTATTTTTGTTATCCTAATTAGAGCATGAGTTTATTTGAAATAGACTACACATCAAATGCTGCGCATGAAAAACGTTTAAAGGAACAACAAGAGCAAGTTATGAATGCCTTGCAAAAACTCTCAATAAAAGTCAAACTACAGACTCAAAAGCCATCTTCTGTAGAAAACAAACAAGAAGAACCCGAAAATTATTCGTACAAAAAGAGCTATACAGCGCTCGGCGACAAAAATATCATGTATTCGCCTTATTACGATAACAGTATTGGGAAAAGAATAGCTCGGCCATCTCTCTCAAGTCAGTGGTCAGTTCCACTTTATCAAAGTAATTCAAGTGTGGCAACTCAGCGTACTTCCTCGGTATCAACCGCAGCATTGTATGAAGAGAATACAGAGCATAGTAATGATAGTGATTTATCCGTAACTGATTGTGATTTGGAACAAAGGTAAAAAAAAAAAAAAAAATTCACGTATTCCCTTCTTTTTCTCATTAATAATTCATAGAGATGTATATGGTTTTAAAAAACCTACACAGTATGTTGATATTGAGAGAATAGAAGAAATCGAGCAACAGAACGAATTGATAATGGAGAAGCAGCGCAAGAGATGGCAAAAGTTAAGTGCAAACACGGATGTGCAGTGGCCGGCCAAATGTCATCAGTGTAAGTTTTTTTATGCAGTCAGTCTGTATATCTGCTAATTATTTGGTTTCTTTTAGTTTTACGCTGGGTAAAAAATGGAATCCCACGAGAAATGAAACCTGAGGTAATCACATGAATTCTAAGATAGAGAGAAAAAGGTAACTAAATATCAATGTTATTTAGGTTTGGATCAATTACAGCAATACTTCATGTAAAATAGAGCAGAATCCAGAATTATATAAATCTCTGTTAGAAAAAGCAATAGAGATGGGGAAATCAAATGAATATGCCATAATCATTCAAAGAGATCTTCACCGGACGTTCCCCGACAACCCTTTCTTTTTTTGCAGCGAAGATCCAGATATCAACTCAATTCTCGCAAGTTCTCAAGACAATGGTTCAAAAATACAAAAACTCCACAGGGTTTTGTTGGCTTTTAGTGTCCACTCTCCCGAGATTGGTTACTGTCAGTCATTCAATTTTTTGACAGGCTTGCTCGTGATTTTATTTGAAGAAGAACAAGCCTTTTGGATGCTGCATACGATGGTGTATGATTTCTTTCCAAGAAACATGTTTGATACGCAAATGGAGGGTGCCAATATAGAACAGACTGTTCTCACGATGCTCATTTATGAAAAGATGCCTGGGGTATGGGCAAAAATTGCCAATAGAAAATGTTTCTGGGAATGTGAGAAAGAGGATTGTCTGCCGCCCATCACTCTGGTAACGAATCATTGGTTTATGACTTTGTTCATCAACATATTACCTATTGAAACCGTGTTGCATATTTGGGATTGTTTTTTTGCGTAATTGGATACTTTTGATTCTTCCAGAAAATAGTATTAACTAATTTTTGTTTTAGAGGAGAAGGTTTCAAGATATTGTATCAGGTTGCCTTGACAATAATCAAATTAAATGAGGAAAGTATATGGAATGCGGAGGACTCTGTTGAGGCTTTTCAAATTCTTCAAAATATGCCAAAGACACTTATTGACTCTCATGATTTTATGAAGGTAAAAGGAAGCCTTTTAAGAAGAAACTGTAGGCTAAATTAGTTGTTTCTAGACTGTATTTTCTCCTTCAGGTATTGCTTTTGATATAACAATGCAAGATGTCAATCGGCGAAGAGATTTATTTCGTGATCGAAAAAGAGAGCGCAAGAACCATCAAAAGCGAAAATAGATAGTTGTTGTATATCTTTATAGATCCTATTTTTTTTTTCTTTCTACTAATACGAATAAAAAAAGTATAACTGTACACATAAAATAAAGATAATGCTAACCCGACAGTGACAAAAGAAAACTGTTCGCATATGGCTTTTAATAGTGTTTCATAGATAAATAACGAACGGTTTATTCTTATATTTGAAGTATTAAAGTGTGGATGTATTCATAAAATATTTTAAAAGTGTACGATATAGGTATGTATATTATGCCACTACCAGAGTGATCTTTGAATTTCTACTGAAGCTTAGCACTAAGCTCTCTGATGACATTTGCGTCAAGTACGTTTAGATTTCTACATTGGTCTTTCAAACTAGGATCTTGATCAAAGGAATATCGAATAGCGAGTCCTTGAAAAATCAGTACTCTTTTTATCACTGTAGCAATGACACGATATTTTCTAAAGTTCACCAGTGGTTGCTCAAGACAGAGTGGAATATTTTTTGTCGCATTTGCATCATAAATCTTTCTCTTTTCCGAGTTTGGTTTCAAATATCTAGGCTTTTCAGAGTTGAAAACCAGATCGGAGAGATAGATACCCAGGAACGGAATACATCCTCCAAAGGGCATTTTGACTCTGGTCTTTTTGAATCTCTCTTTGTCTGCAGTTGTTCCTGGCATTTCTACTTGAACCTCAGCGGGTGAATTGCCATATTCTTCTGCTACTTCTGTCATGCTGTCACGAATGTGCTTCCAGTTTTTCATAGGGGATGAAAACTCTGTAAGTTTGCCCAACTGTTTCTGATACTTTACGCTGACTTTGGACCAAGTTTTTTCTAAATGTGCTACAGTGGGACTTTGAAGACCAAGCAGTATTTGAACAAGTGTAGCATAATTTGAATAATCTTTGCATTTCTATTTTAATTAAATTAGCCATTGTTGGAGAAGGCTCAGTTACCATCGCAAGTCTAATAAACTTCTCAATAAGCTTCACTCTATCATTTATATTCCTTGTTCTAACAATTTCAGAAGACACCCAGAGACAGACCGTATTAAACCTCTGTATAACATATTCAATTCCTTGCTCTTGAGCTCTCATCTTTTCATTCTGGCGCGTATAGTTAATCTCACCAGCATTCTCTTCGTAAACCATATCATTGTAAGTAAAACATGCGTCTATCTTTCCATTCGCGTCCATTTTAGTCCATTTACAGTGAATGAGTTCTTCCCACCCTACTTTGACTAGCACATCTCGCTCTATATAACAGAACTGACTTGCAAGCTTGCTGGTTCGGTAATACATAATAAAACTCTTTCCAGAAGTGGCCTTGATAGGAATTGATCTGGGAATACTGCTACTTGCTTCTACAGAGGGCTGACCGTCATCATCCTGTATTCTGCTGACAGAAAGAGGAGGTATGTCAAGCTCGACAATCTTGGATCTAAGAACATTTGAATCCGACGCGAGTGAAATCTCTCCAGCTTGACTTGATTCTGCGTTAGTGTCTGCTGGGGTCGATCTTTCTGAAGGTACGAGACTATCTATGCTTTGATCGTCATCATCATCATCGCCACCATCTGAATAGACTCTCTCTCGGCGTTTGTTTGAATTGGAATTCTTGTTTACACAGGATTCAATGATGGACCGTGTGTCTAGTTGACCGAGATAAACAGGCTTACCTTTGGGAGTGTCAGGCTTTTGAAGCGTGCTTTGAGTATCGTTGTTGAATAGATTGGCTGATGGCTGAAGACTCCAGTCAATGCTTGCCCCTCTTTTTCTTCTAAGGTCAAAGCTATATCGACGTTCATCTTCTGCAAGCATTGTTAAGCTAGGTCGCTTACAGGCTTTTGGGGCGTCAGGTCTTCCAGAACATTTGATACATTCACAACCAATGGTAGCAGCTATCTCATCACCACTCATATTCACACGAAGCTGTTCGGCTATCAAGCTGACAAATCGATTGCCCTGTTGGGGTTTCTCCTCCTCTTGCTCGGCTTCCTTATTGTTCTCCGTTTTCTGTGCTGGGGGTGATTCCATGCGATTATCGGGTGTAACCACCGAAGGTTCTACAAGGGGAACTTGTTTTTCCTTTGGAGCCTTCGGTTGATGAGGGTTGCTGCTTTTAAACACTTTGGATATAGCCTTTGATAAATTTTTCTTGGAGAAAGATTTGGGATCTTCAGCTGCCGGTTGATTGTCATGTTGGTTCAGGTCCTCTGTTTGCTCATAAGGTATAGCAGTAAGAATATCTGTCTTGTCTTTCTCTGCAAGATTATTTAAATGAGGATTATTTTTTAGGACCGGCATGTCGGGTATCTTTGATTCTGGGATACTTTCATTTGCTGATGCTTGCAAGTTTTTCTCACTCTTGCGGCGTTCGATACTTTTCTCGGATAGTTTGCGGGATATACCAAGCGGACTTTCTGCATCCTTCACGTCCAATTCCTTTAATAATTCTTCGGGTAAGGTCTTTGAGACTTTTGTTTCTGATAGACGCTTGTTGGGGTCATCGCTAGGTGACCTTTTTGACCATTTCTCTGAAGATATGCGGCGAATCGAGTCCGGGGATGGTTGAGATTCAACAGGTGTTACGGGGCTCGTTGGGCCGGAATTATCGCTGACTGTGTTTGATTTCTGAACTAGAGAAAGTTTAAGCAATCTAGACTGGCGAGGAGAACTCAGAGATTCAGTAAATAGGTCACTGTTAATAGGCGTATTAGAGTCTAGAGATTCTACTGGGTCTTTCTTGTTGAGTGTTTTAAAGTATTCGAGCGTTTCTTGTTGTTCACGTATCCAATGAAGATCAGGCTCGTTGTTTTCTGTTACCATACTTTGTTGCTGAGATTGCAACTCATCCTCTTCTTCGTCATACTCTTCATCATCAGGCAAAGTTGTCCCAGCTGTAATATCACTATCAAGGGAATCTCCAGATACAGAACTAGAAGCAGAGATTGTTTTGTATGTCTTTGATTCTTCATCATGAATGCTCTTTTGAATGGATGATAAGGGTCGGGGCTCTATTGGACATGCTACAGTGGAGGGTGTTGATATTTGAGAAGCGTATCGACGTAATTGAGAAGACTTTGTAGGACTGGCCACACCCGATTCAATTAAGCTCCCTCTCATGTTTAAGCTTCCCACGACGCGAACAGGAGCATGGCGGGCGTCTTGTACAGCCATATTTCCATGGTGATCTGTGCCCATATCCATTCGGATTACAGTCTTTCGACGGATCGCGTTCTGTGATAACTTGGCTCGTACCTTCTCACTCATGTGCTTCTGTTCCATGGTTGGTGGTGGCGGGGAAATCACTTTGACGCGTGATGCTGCCGAGGAGCGGACATAATACAACTTCTTCAAACGGCGTACTACACGTTTGAGAGTTTTGATGATCCGTTGATCCCGGGGCGATGTTTTGACTAGTGGATGACATGACAGGTCGTTTAAAAAGCTGGCTAGTATATTTCGAAGGTCGTAATTTCCAACGAAATCATGAACAAAGTAATTGCTCAACCAATGTCGAAAGACTACAAATGTTCTGATAAAAACAATTGTATGTATTAGCATGATTATTTACACAGAGCATCAGTCTTTTTTGTTTACCTTATTCTTACAATGCGCCTTTTTTCTTCATCATTTTGCAAAGCCCAAGTAAATCTTGAGATCAATAGTTGGCATAATTCTTGAGATTGAATAAAGTCTCGATAAGTCAAGAAAAAGTCGGTCATAAAAGCATAATCTATATGAGAATAAGTAAGAGTTAACTATAGACTAAAATATCTTACCCAATGTGCTTGTCAGTTTTTCAATCAATTTATGTATAGTAGCTGCTTCTATTACTTTTGGTATATCTGCCTGTGCAGTAGTAGATATACTTGATGTATCATTTGAAGCAATCTTGTTTCCTCTTTTAATACCAAAAGCTTTTTTAAACAAAAATGAACCAGAAGAACTCGGTTTTTCTTGTTCTTTAGGTAATAAGTTATACATAGGGCGTTTTGAAGGTCTTTTTAGATCAGATAAACGAATGGATCCAAATCTATTAATTTTTTGGTGTTTTGTGGGCTTATTTTTTGCTGAAGTGGTTGTAGTAGTATTAGAAGAAAATCCCTTGTTTAAAGGTTTTTCATATTGACTGTTGTAAAGTGTTGCATAAGATGAAGGTCTATCAATGGTTGAAGTGGTCGCTGTTGCCATGGAAGAGGAAAGCACAATAGGATCGGGGCCCCAAACAATAAATCTCTCATCCTCGTCAGAAGTGATAAAATCAAATATTTCGTGTGGCCCAAGTATAAAAGCAGCATTGTTCTCTTTTAAGGAAATATCGTCTGTGGAAACAGGTCGACTATTTTCCTGATTTGGCTTTAATGTACCATTTTTAATTGATAAATTTGATTGAGAGCCCACACCAGGTGGGATGATTATTGAAGAGGGATTTGCCGGTATTATCAATTCATCGTCATCTAATAGATCATTGAACTTGCTCACATTAGGAATTTTAGGCAACTTGAAGCTTTTGGTAGCTTGTGGCGTAGGTCCCAGCACTGGATCGAATGTTGCGACTGAATTCAAGACAGAGTCAACGTAGGACGAGATTTCGTGGACTTGGGTCGTATTTTCCTTATTGATTATTAAGTGACTATGCTTATCCCCAGTCTTTGTTGATTTCTCTTGCTGTCTATCCCAAAATATTTTTGAGTTCACGTATTCAGGAACACCAAATACTGTTGCTAAGGCTGCACATTCACGCCCTGCTTCTCCACTTGTACTCATCATCAATTCAGCTGGAATAAGCGAATTGTTTCTTTTTCGAGGCCTTGACTTACCATCTTCCGATAAAGATAGCTTTGTAGACGGCTTAAATCTATTGTTTTGTAGTTGAAAATATAAACATGTGTCGTTTATTTTCTGTATTTGTTTCAAGCGAACCTGCTACTTTCAGTGCTATGTTTCGGACCGTGAATTCTATTCATAGTCTGAAGCCAAAAGGGTGATGATTGTTTTTTAAAGGAAAAGAAAAGATTTTTTTTTTTTTTTGTCTTTTGAAGCTAATAGGGAAAAAAATCACTTTTTGATTTACGTTCAAATCAGTTGTGTACAATCATGTTTAAATTACATCACATGCTAAGTTGACTTTGATGGTAGTGTCACACCGTAGAAAGATGACATGCACTTGTTTAATTAAAAAAAAGGGTTTAATTTGAGCTGTAAATAAGCTTATTATTCCAAAAAAAAAAATGAAAAAAAGTGACCACTACAGCTATTTTATGGTAGTTGTGTGTTTTTTGAAAAGAAACAAAACCAATATAATGTTGCATGGGTTACACTTATACTACTCACAATGTGCTATCACCCGACGTATTTCTAATTATCTTGAATAGAAATTCTTCTTTTTTTTTTATTGTTTCATAGCGTAATCAATATTGATTTTGTTTTTTTTTTTTTTTTTAAAAACAAAAAAACAAAAAAACAGTCTACAGTTTTTTTAAAAAAAAATAAAAAAACACCGCATATTCGGTCAATTGACCATAATTACGCCCTGTTTCACTGATCAAAGTCCTGATCTTCAAATAATGATTACAATGATCAACATAGGGAAAGATAAATGCATGCTTAAAAGTCTTTTGTTAAAAGCATCCGACAAAGTTGGCGTTTAGAGTAACGTAACACAACATTGGTTTGTGTTTGTAAGACTTAGGAGACCATATCTCCTTATTTTTTGCATTACATGTCGAGTCAAAGAATTTTTCCACTATTTGAACATGGTGCTAGATGGATATTATTAGAATGAGAACTTTACACACATTTTTTAGAAATACGCGTTAAACGGCCGAAAACTCTCATTACATGCACTATTTTCATAAATTTAAAAGAGAGATACGCGGCTTTCAAGACTAAACGCTAGAGCACTTAAAATTAAGTGGAGGTGAAATATTCTCGGTTAAAAATTATACCGCTCTTGAGCACAACAAACTGGACCGTATCTTGTTTTAGCTACAAAGTTTTATTATTTCAAGGCATCAACTTTTTAAATTCTTCAAAATCAATATGTCCATCCTTGTTGGTATCCGCATCCTCCATCATATCCTTGATTTCCTCTTCACTCAAACCCTCTTCCAATTCCTTCATCACCTCTTTAAGCTCTTTTTCAGTTATTTGTCCATCACCGTTTTTATCAAACTTTTCAAAGCATTTCTTTAATTCATCCACCTCATGTCGACTCATTTTCCGAGAATAACTGCCTTTATCTGGTCTAACCGGGTTATGTTCCTCTGTTGGGGATGATACAGGAGAAGAACTGACGAGCTCTGTCATGATGTTCACGAACGTTTCATAGTCAATTTCTCCCTTATTCTTCTTATCGTTTTTTTTCACAGTCTCTTCTACCCTTTTTTCGTCTGAGCCTACTATACCCAAATCCTTCAATATGTTCATGAGCTGATTTGTAGTGATGGCGCCTTTATGCTTGGTGTCGTACAGATTGAAAGCTAAATGAATATCGTCATGTTAAAATCATTCAAACAAGTGGTCTGATTACCTTCTTTTAAGCTCTTTTGTTCTTCTTGATTAATTTTTGACATTATAAAGTAAAGAAAAGAAAAAGATAAACCTCTCGAAAACGATTGACGTAATGCGCTATTTAATTATGAATATTGATGTCCCGCATTTGAAGAAAAAAAAAAAAAAACTCTTTCTAACATCACGGGTGTTACAAGCTTTACGGTAAAAGAGAAACAAATCAGATATATAAATGACTTGATCCATCACATGATGTCACTCTTTTGTTGGTGTGCTGAATGTCAGGATGTTCACAGCATTACACGTCGGCTTTTAAATTCACTTCATCTGCATGAGAAGGCTACACTACAAGAGACAATTCGACTAAAAAAAGGAAATTCACAAATATTTTAAATTCAGCAAGAGAAAAAAAAATTAGTTACAAGAATATGATGATTAAAAATTGACTTACATTTAATTTGAATGAGCAAGAGAGAGAGAGAGAGAGTGTGTGTGTGTAAGAGAAAAATAAATGTTAGTAAATATTTTTCAAGTAATGTATTTGAACCTACCGAGTGCACTTTTGTTTGTTCAGCGATAACTGAACTGGATAATTTTATTGTTGTCTTGGGCGAACTTGACGTTCTGTCGGTTGCTGCTGTCTTCTACGTCTTGTATCAGTTCCAGGAGCATCTCGATTGAATCTGTCTGGGACATCATCTTCAGTTCGGAGAGACCTGAGAATATGCAACATATTGAGACAAGCAGTCAAATCTCTATTCCACAGACGAGGGCCAAAGGTTCTTGCTGTTCTTGTAATAGTCTGCCATAATGTGCCCAGAACAGCATTTGGACAAAAAATTGGATTGTTACACAAAGTCCCAAAAAATTGTCAAACCCCTATAAGGAAAGTTTTTGGCTTTGGTGGCTTGTCAAAACGGGATTTAAATATCATGACGAAAACGGCCATTTCGTCTCTGGTCGTGTATATTTCTTCGTTTTGTGAGACCTTTGACTGGTGTATACGCGTAGTCAAGGTTTTTTTTTTATATTTTATTTATTTATCTTTACATATTAAATACAAATAGATGAAAATCATCATACTGTTTCCAATAAATATATAGTTTTCTAAAGAAAAAATACTCGAAAAAAGAAAAAAGCTGGGTATAAAGTGTGCGTACGGTATATAAGGTCCAGCCATTTTACATTGGTTTTATTAGATATTACACTGTATAACAGCTTATTAAAATGGTCTTTATGTTGCTGTGGTCTTGATCACAAGACATATCATAACAAAAGAAGGTAGGTATCCATTTTTAGTAGCAATAAATACATCAGCCCTTTAAGAACTTGTCATAAAATAAGTTCTGGAAAATAATCTGTTTTTCCGGAACTAAGTCCTTCAACCCCTTTTGCAATCATGCAAAAGTTGTTTCGGAATAAAGGTTCAGGCTTTGTACCACATTACATGCTATCTTTGTTAGTCTGATTTATAAAAGCATGCCTCTTTACTTCCTCAAGCTCAACGCACGTTAAAAATCAATAACTGCTAGAACAGATGGGATTTATGAACAAAACATTGTGCTATAAATCGACATTGAGACTTTTTGGAAATACAAGGAACGTGTATATTTTTTATGGCATAAACCTTTAGACATTAACTTTTTCCCGATGAAAGATTAAAGATAAAAAAAAATAACCTAAAATGGATAAAACATGTTGTTCAGTCTCAGTCAAAATATATGATTCTATATTAAATGTTTTTCATTTAAATATTAATTAATACTATAACATTTTGTTAGAGTGGTATAGTACTACAATCAGTGTACAGAGTTTCTCATGCAATACTTGCATTTATTGAACAGGTGCAGCAATATGCACGAAAAAGCCTTCGCGCTTGTGTAATGAGAACGACATAAAAGCCGGATTTAAGTTTTCTTCTACAATTGACAATCTCCCATAGAATATTCAACCGAAATAAAGTTGCTGACCGTGTTGATTTAATAATTTAGGCGAAATAAGAGTATAAATAAGGACACTTTTGAAAACTTTCGCCATATACAGATAACCAGAATATCGAGCCAGAATGTCTTCTACGAACTACAGAATTTTGGATCAATCAGCCATAAGCTACTACAAAACTTTTGTTAATCTTTTAAATATTCAAAGCAATGTCTATGCCAATAATATTATGGTTCGCTATTCATCGAACAAAATTTTCAAGACATTGACTTATTCTCAAGTTGACCGCATTACTACAAACTTGGCTTGCGAATGGGCAAAGAATGTAAAAGACGCTGGTGTGATCTCTTATATTAATGATAGTGGTGTAAACTACATGCTTACAATGATTGCATTAATGAAGTTGCGCTCCGTTTTATTTGTCATATCTCCTCGTAACTCTGAAGCTGCTGTGACTGAACTTTTAAAAAATACAAAGTCAAAAACATTTTTTGCTGCAAAGAAATATGAGGCAGTTGCCAGATCCGCCGCTTCTAAGCTTGGTGATGTAAACGTTATTATCATTGATCCTCTCAATATTGAATCCTTGTTGGAACAACCTCTAAACGATAAATACAACAATATTATTGATTCAAACTTTACTGAAAACGATATTGACAAACCTGCATTGATTATCCACAGGTACATATATTTTTTCCTTCTTAAAAAAAAAAAAACTAAAATATATTTAGTTCTGGATCTACAAACTTTCCTAAGCCTATCACTATTAGTAACCGGTATCTACTCAATGTCATTGGATGTTTCAAGCATTATAACGAGCATTACCCACACCTGGATGTGATTAACCAAAATGACATTTCTCTTGTATGTCTGCCACTGTAAGACTTTTTTTTTTTTTTCGAAAAAAAAAAAAAAAAAAAACCTAACATATCAATTAGTTTCCATTTGTCTGGAATTTTCTTTTCATTCTCTCTAATATACGAAGGCGCTAGTTTTGTTTATTTGGAACAAATTCCTGCCTCTCAAAAAGACATCGAGATTGCTCTGAAACAAAACAACTGTACTATAATGTCCGCTTCTCCTATCATTTATGAACAAATGGCATCTTATATGAAAGAAGGGGGGGATTTATCAGCTGTTCAAAAGCTTAAAACTGCTATATATGGAGGTTCGCATCTCAAATATGAAGTAGGTGACTGGTTTCAGAAAAACAATATCAACTGCCGCAATACCTATGGTAGCACCGAAATGGGAATATGCATGCTTTCAAACTTGGATCCTAAAAGCGCTAATTGGTATTCATTAAGTCCATTTTGCAATGATATCGATGGTAAGCCATTATATTTGATGGAAGATGCTGGTGACGGTCTAAAACATCTTTATGTTCGTTCAAATTGTCACTTTATGGCCCTTGGTGTATCTAACCGGGAAGGAGGTGGATACAATAGTAATGATTTATTCATTGAAAACCCTGAGAGCCCTGGATACTATAGATACTACGGTAGACGTGATGATACATTGGTTATGATAAACGGCGAAAAGACAAACCCTGTTCCCATGGAAGGCACCATTCGTCAAAGTCCTATTGTTAAGCAAGTGGCTGTCTTGGGTCATGGCCGCCAATGTACCTCTGCTCTCATTGAAGTTGACTTGAGTTATGCCATAGACTTTGGACCTGAAGAAATCATTTCTCTTGTTCATGAGGCTGTAGAAGATGCCAATGTAGAATGTCCTAGTCATAGCGTTATCTTGAATCAGATGGTCAAAATACTCCCTTTTAGCAAGTCCCTGCCCTCAACTGATAAGGGAAGCGTTATTCGAAAGCAGGCTGAAGCCATGTATCTTGATTTGGTCGAAAGTATGTACGCGAATTTTATTAATGGTCCTATTCACGCTGCCAGTGGCGATGTAAAATCTTGGTCAACAAAGCAAGTTGTAGAATTCTTGGTAAAGAATATTGCTGAGGTCTTACGCTTACCCGGGTCTGCGCTTGGCGATTTCGAAAAATCCGTTTTTGAGATGGGGCTCAACTCTTTAACGGCTATTCAACTCCGTAATTCTATCTCGAAACAATTTGGTGATATTCCTCAGAATTTCTTATTTCAAAACCCCACAATATCTTCCATGCGAGAATTTCTGATGAGCGCTAGTCCAATGGGAGCCGAAGAAGTAGCTGAGAAGCGATACCAGCAAACTCAAGAATTAACCCAATCTTATATCGAGCGCGCCATCAAAGATTTTCCTGTTGCTAGAAACGATTATATGACTGAAAAGAAAGAAAAGGTCGTTCTGCTCACTGGTGCAACTGGCTCTCTTGGATCTTTCATTTTGCGTGATTTATTAAAAGATGTCACTGTCAAAAAGGTGTATTGTTTGGTCCGCGGCAAAGAATCACAATTGTATGAACGAGTGGTAGAGGCTTTCAAATCCCGTAGCCTTGATACTTCTTTATTGAAAACGGAGCGTTTGGAGGTGTTGCCGATGCGTTTATCTGAACCAAACCTTGGTTGGTCAAAAGAACGCTATAATCAGCTTAAAGAAGAGGTTACTATTATTCAACATTGCGCCTGGCTCTTGGACTTCAATATGACTATTGAACATTATGACAAGGAGTGCATTTCGCCCTTTTACAATTTGCTCAAGTTTGCTTACCGTCAAATCAATCCTATGCACATTCATTTCATCTCTAGTGTAAGTGCAAGTGCTGCTTCTGGTCTAGAAATCGAAGAAAAGCCTCTTATATTTGACTCACATTCTGCTATGCCTTTGGGTTATGCTCAATCAAAATTCCTCTGTGAAATTCTTCTGAATTATCTTACAAGAGAAAAGAACTTTCCTTGTTACATTGAGCGCGTTGGACAAGTATCTGGTGATAGCGTGAACGGCGTTTGGAACACTACTGAACAATACCCATTACTGTTCATTAGTGGTGGTTTGATGCGCAAGATGCCAGATCTTTCAACAGTTATTGATTGGATACCTGTTGACTATGCTGCTAGTACTGTAGTTGAAATTATGCTCAGTACATCTCATTCCTCTGCTGATGAGGAGAATTCCGTTTTCCATATTGTTAATCCTCGCATCGAAAAATGGTCCGATATTCTCGAAGCTATGCAATCTTGTGGTATAGAGTTTGATACAATTGATCCTTCACAATGGGTTAATGAGCTCTCCAAAGATAATACCATACCATCATACCGCCTTATGACATTTTATGAAGACAGCTTCAAGAAGGACTTTAAAATGCCTATTTGGAAGACAAAGAAGACATCTGAAATTGCTCCCGTTATTACCAAATCTCCCATTGTAGATGTTAATCTGTTTAAAAAATATTTGAATCATTGGAAATCTGTTGGATTTTATAAAGTCCTGTAATATTTTATATAATTGACCGAATTCTTTAAACATTGTTTGTCGATAACTTCAACACATTCAGTTTTACTTCTCTTGAGTTTCGCTTTTATTTCAGAAGAAAAAGGTTGGCGTTATATAGTATGAATACCTTGATCGTTCAATCTGCGTTGATTTCTTCAGAAAAATTGTACTAAAAAAGTATACTATAAAGTTTACCTCTTCCGAGTCTTTTTGATGTCGCTTTTTTTTTTTTTTTTTTAACTCTAATTAACCTTCTGTTGATTTCAAGTGGTTTTTCAATATATATAGCATATGTACGTTTTTTTTAAAGAGAATCTATCAAAACTCTGTTAAAAGCAATAGAAAAGACGGTGTGAAAATTGAATAAAGTTGCCATCGAATCGATTCGACATGTGATTCCATGTCAGATGTTGGAAAAAAAAAAACAGAAAGTAAATCACCTCGTCTCTATCAACTCTTTAGATGCTACAGCTTCCAGCGTCCTAACTCTTTCTGTAAAGCTTCAATGTTTTCAAGGAAACAAACATTATAATTCTTTTAAAAAAAGAAAACTAACAATTCAGTCACATTTCCTTTATTTCCTTCATTGAAATGAGCAAGATCCCAACAAACAGCACCAGCAAAGATATTGCCACCGGTACAATTCTATTTAGTTCTGGACAATCCAAGGTAGTTCTAGCTTCCAACAACAACTTTTCTTTTTTTTTTTTTTTAATCTATATTTATACATAATAGAATGACGATTTCTGGGATGATACAGATCTCATTGACCACTGGGACAGAACAGTTGAATTATACAGAGTAAAAGAAAGACATGCTAAATTGCTTACTTATTACAGACTGATTGAAGATTGTTTTTTAGAACCAGCTTTCAAATAAGAAAGGTCAAACTTCCACAACAAGTACGTAATAGTATTGGGAAGCCAAGAACAAAACTGTTTCTCATACAAACAATAGAATTATCCAGTAAAAAACGGGAATACGAAAAAGTGAAAGGAGGATATATCAAAAAGGTAAAACTTTGTTCATTTCAGATATTCAAAAAACTGAATTAAAATTCAAAATTAGCAAAAATACAAGCAGCCAGTAGATCGTCATGATACAAATAAACAACAAAAGAAAACACAAGACACAAACCTTAACGATCGCTCACGCTCTCAACCGAATTCTTTAGGAACAGGCCAAGGTATGGGGGGTTTTTTTTCTCTGTTTAGTCACCTGTGTTTTTTTTTTTTTTTATCTTTTCTAATCGCCACTCTAGATGATTTTTCCAACTTAATTATGTCCTGGTATTATGCTGGCTATTATACAGCACTTCATAGTTCGGGTCAATCAAAATCCACTTGAATAAATTCCCAAAAGTATTGTAATGAGTAAAATTGCAAGCACCATACATATGATATGAAGTTTACCTTCAAAATTTCACCTGACACGTATTGTAATGATTTAATCAAAGATATTTGGCTTCACTGTTTATCATTTGTAAAATCAATAACAGATAGCTCGAATGTAGACTCTTTTTTTTTTTATAATCATATCATGTATTCTCAACAATTGAAGCGACAATGTAATAGTCCAAAACCTTTTTTTTTTTTTTTTCGAGTTACAATGCTTAAAAAGTGTATTTTTAGCAACCAAAATAAGAACCTGGAGGCTCTCAAAGCATTGTCTAACGAAGTTTGAAAACATTACTACAGGATTTTACCCTAAATTTAGATTATGTTATTTTTTTTCTGGACGAATAGATATTTATTTCCAGACATTCTTCTTACCTATTTTTTGGACAAAATAAATGTTGAAATCAGACAGAAAAAGGATTGGCTTTTAGATGAATGAGAGTTTACATTTAGACATTTACCTATACATTATAGAAAATCAGCAAATATGAAAGATGATATGGTTATGAACATTAAATACACGTTTGAAAAATCCAGACAAATTTATGCTGAAACAGAGATTAGTGTTTAGGTGTACATACTTGTATAAAAATCCTTTCATTTTATTTTCTTCTTCAATGAATTAAAGTTAAACTAGTATCTTTTAACCTTAGTAGTCTATGAATGGTCATTAATGTACCATGGTATCTGTTAAATATTAGACTTTTTATGTCGAAATACTTCTATAAACTGATATATCTAAATGACAAAATATATCTTCTTCTGTAAACAGCTCTTCAAATCAATATAAAGCAGAAATTTTATTTTTTTCTTTGTTTTTTTTCTTTATTTTTTTATTTTATTTTATTTTGACAACATTTATTGCATGTTCAAGTCTACTATTAAAAGTAAAAAAGATTCAGTTTTCAACGAAACAAGCTATAAAGAAGTAGAAGAAAAATTCAAAGGTTAGGAATATAGTATATACATGTATATACTTATGTCTCTACACTTTCTAATTGCTTTATTAGATATATATGTAAGGACTGCCAAGAAAGTGGACATGCAAACAACAACTACTTTAAATGCAAACTTTATAAAGAAGAGTCAGCCAATGATGGTAACAATAAGTCGAGACATACCCCCACCAAACCAAACTAATCTATATATTATATATTCATAGTTGGAACAGCAAGGGGAAAGAAAAGAAAGCAGACTAGTAGTGTTAGGCAAGATAAAAGAGCTGCAAAGTATCAAAAGATCTCATCTGGCTCCTCGTCTGTTACATGTAAAAGTTGCAAAGAACCAGGGCATAGCTCCTCATGATCTTTTGCATGTGTCAATCATAAACCAACCAAAAAAGAATCTTTCAGAAAATTTAGGCCTCGATTACAAGGCTTTCACGCGTAAACTACCTTTCAGATCAGTAATTAATGAAGAATACCAAGATTTACTTTACCAGAAGGTGCTTGCTACCTCAAAAGACTTAAGACACATAATATTTAGAGCAATGCGCTTTGTAAATCATATGTGTATTTCTGATAGTCATAATGCTGTTCCAAATAGCGTTTTCAACAAAAACTACTGGTACTCTGTCTGTCAGCTCGTGAATGGGAGGAATATAACAAATAGTATTTATACTTCTACCAGCTTAGTCAGCACTTGGGACGCTTGTCGTATATCATTCCCTAATATTGTTTATAAGGAAAAGCTCCAAGCAGGAGCAAGTAACTGTTTGTCAGAAGCCTGTACCGAATCAGCAACATCTTATCAAAATCATATTGTTGAAAACTTTGAGTCGCGAATGATCAAGTATTTAAAATACAAACTTCAGCATAAGTTTATGGTAAGTGTTAATCTTGCTATCGATGTTTTCATTTTACTCATGTTTGCTTTACATCTAACAGTCAATGGCCTCTAAAAGAATACATGATATCTCTGTACATTACGCTTATCAATTTATTTGCGGTGGAACTCCAACGTGGCCAAACACTGTATCTGATCTAGATGAAGAAGAAAAAAAGCTTGTTACTAGCTTTTGTTTGCCACTAAAGAATCTTGTGCCAGAAAGGGTGACATTGATAACCTTAAGTAAGAATCCTGAAAAGTTTATCCCCGTTTTTTCACATATTCTATCGGAATATGAGGTAGAACATAAAAACCACCATTCTTTTGACATTAGACTTCTTCCACTACCGCGTTTGTTTGGACTATTTCCTACTCCATCGCTACGCTTTAGGTCAATAACGATGAGCGCACCGACATTGTCTGCTTTTTTGAAAAAGCCAGTAGCATCGAGCTACAACAAACAGTTGGAAATGTTTACAGACATCATAAACTTTAAGATGCTACGATTTGATAGGTATATATAATCATTTCAATGGTGCGATAGGCTTTGAAAACAATTTAACTTGCTTCATTTATGTTATAGCGGGGAGCTTGTCCCAAATGGCGAAAATCAAACTTTATTTGGCAATTTAATCAGATCAGATGGGTTCTCTGTTGATTTGGTATTTTACAAAAGAAACCAAACAAAAAACGCCGGAAATTCATTCGATTTTGACCTTAAACTGGAGCACTTTAACCACGAAGAGGTTCAATCGTCCTATTGTCCAATATTCATATATCCTGGGCGAAAATCAGTATTTACTGCGGTCAGTGGGTTGAGCACTAACACCCACACTATTATGCGTTGTACCACTAAGGAGTACCATCACTACACAGGATCTACAAAATATTCAGCGACAGAAACAAAATTAAAAAAAAACAAATCATATTGAAGGAATCGAATCACACATCCCGACAACCAAGACCTCCAGTGCAGATGAATACTCGAACTATATGAATTACATACTTCAATACTTGAATAAGTTATTTGATTTCTATAACTATAAGACTGCAGAGTATCGGTTTTTCCTCTATCAGGGCAAGCAAAGGGCACCTGAAATACTTGTCAACATGCTAATTAATGGTGGATCAAAGTACAACAGAAAAAGACGAAAGCACAACAATAAGAAAAAGAAGCGAGGTCGTAAAAAGAAAAAGAAGGCTCCAAATCAGGCTGACAGCACTACTGGGAGCGTTCTTAACACAAACAGACAATCGAAGTAAAGTGTGCTTTTATCCTTGCTAAGTTTGGAAATTCACCCTTTTTTTTTTTTTTTTTTTTTTTTTTAAAAAAAA
>JNDS01003530.1:0-69437 GCA_000697035.1 Rhizopus stolonifer B9770
AAAATTCCCCCTTTTTTTTTTTTTTTTTTTTTTGTAGAACAAATAGATGGTGTCCTATAAAATATGAAGAAAGTCCCAAGAAAGTACCTTTAATTATTTTCGGCCATGGCATGTTTGGCAAGGACGCCGTTAAGCTCAAGAATAACAGGGCTGGTGTGACAGGAGTTTTATGGAGATCACTGAAAAAAAGAGAAAGGGAGGGCGGGTTTATTGCGGTTAGGATAGATGAATACAAAACTTCAAGAATTTGCAACAAGTGCCGTTCGGAAAGTCTTGAGGCTGCTTCACATACTCGCGGTCAAGGTGTGCTGGAATGTAAACCCTGCTCCACACTTTGGCAGCGAGATGTGAATGCGGCAAAAAACATGTTGTCAATCGGTGTGGATGTCTGGATGGGGAAGGGAAGACCCGAAGAATTTAAAAGGCAGCATTAAACGAAAATGAAAAATATCGCTGTACTGTACACAGCTGGTTCTTTCGGGGACCATAAAGATAATTACAGCCAAGAGTTTCTTTAGATCTATAACTTTGTTTAAAAACCATCTTTCATATTTGCTGATTTTCTATAATATATAGGTAAATGTCTAAATGTAAACTCATTCATCTAAAAGCTAATCCTTTTTCTGTCTGATTTCAACATTCATTTTGTCCAAAAAATAGGTAAGAAGAATGTCTGGAAATAAATATCCATTCGTCCAGAAAAAAAATAACATCATCTAAATTTAGGGTAAAATCCTGTAGCCATTTTTCGGGCGGGAAAATATCCGAGTGCTATTATCCAATCATATTCATTTTTCTGCGAAGTCTGCGTTTTAATTGCTTTTGTTGGTGAAGGTATCTTGGTTTTCCTCTTTTTACTGAAAAGAAATGGCCTTCGAATTAGACACTTTAAGTTATACTCTATTGGCGACCATTGTTGGTACTACAGCTTTACTTTCAGCACGTAACTCCAAATCATCAGACATTCATCCTTTGTTATTGAATACACAATCTGATGTTTCTCGACTTCGCTATCCCGGAGAAAGTGCCATCTATCGTTCAAGAATGTATCCAACGAGCACGCCTTTATGCTCAACATTTGAACGTACTATTCGTACCTTGGCCGATTTTTACAAAGCAGGTGGTATCAAGAAGCATAGCAACGTCGAATTCTTGAAAGAGGATAATGGATTTGTAAGTTAATTCTTGACTTTTTCTGTTTGTTTATTTTTCATTCAAACTTTTATATGTGTAGGCCACCTATGGTGAGTGTATATTGTTGTGTACAAGTAAATCAAACTAAACAATTCCTTGAATTATAGAGAAAGTTGGAAAAAGAGCAGAGTCAGTATATCAAGGACTTTGTTCCACAGGCAGATTGGCCCCTCAATCAAAAGATGAAAACTCTTTTGTTGGTATCTATGGTGCAAATTCTTATTGTAAGCGTTGTTGCAGTTCATTCTTATACTAATACATTGTTTAGACACTGTTTTGACAGAGATAGGTACAGCACATATACACAAACACAACTTGATTTTTTCCTAAATTATTTTAATCATAGCCTGTCACATGAATGGTCTTGTTACTGTTCCTATCTCTGCCCATGCTTCATCTTCACACCTTTTAAATGTTCTCACAAAGACAAGCCTTCGGGTTCTGGTAGTAGATGCTAACCTTTTGTCGACCGTTTTGAATACTGCAAGCAGTAGTTTGTTGAAACATGTCATTGTCATTGGAGATGTATCCGATTTACACAAGAAGGAAGCACAGATATCTGGAATTGAGTTGCTGACCTTTGGTGAATTAGAGAAAAGGGGGGACAATGAAAAATACGAAGGTGTTCAAGTTGGTAGGAAAAGAAAGGGAAATGGAAATTTTATAACGTACTAAAGCTTTTTTTTTATGAAAATAAGTACCTACTGATCTAGCCAGTATTTACTTTAGCTCTGCCACTGGAGAGGTAAACGGGTCAACGCATTTTGTTTATACTAACGATGAATTTAGGAAGCCAAAAATGGTATTGTGTTGACACAAAATAACCTGTTATCCAGCATATGTAAGTGTTGTTTTTTACTTTATTTTACTTTATTTGCTAAATGGTGTGATGTAAGCCTCCTACCTTTTGGTCATTCCTCCTCAACAAAAGATTACAGTCAAAGACCGCCTGATGTTAAACTTGCCCATTGGTAAAACAAATGAATGCAGTTAACATTGCTGATTTTTAACTTTTTGTAGATCATGTTCTCGGACATGTTTTGTCGGCTGCTGTTAGTTTTTTGGGTGGCTCTATTGTGTTTGGACCTGAAATTAATGGTTCAGATAATATTGATATTGCGTCTTCTCTTTCTATCGTAGCCTCGAACAAACCAACGATTATCGCAAGGAAAGTGAATAAAAAAAGGGGGAAGGGGGAGGGAGGTATTATGACAGAAGAATAAGAAAAATAACGCGCTATTTTTCTAATAGTGGCTCTTGGTTTTTGGGACAAGTTAAACAACTTATTGAATCGCGTTATGGAAAGTCATTTTTATTCAAACGCGGTTATGATGCCAAGAAGGAGTATTTGAAAGATGGTCGAATGGTGAATGATTGTAAATATGACATGTTGGTATTTAGAAGCATTCGTCAAACACTATTTGGAGGCAACTTGCGTTTGATTTATAATGATAATGGTAGTGATTAAACCAATTGAATGTCTTTTCCTCTAACCCTTTAATTAGATGATAACGCTGAACCGACATTGGCTACTTTCCTGAGAATTGTGCTGAGTGCCCAAGTACTTCAAACACTCAGTATGCCAGAGACATCTTCTTCTATTGCTACATCTATGTTTTATGACTACAATGCAGTACCTGAAGCCAGAGGTGCATCTTTGCCTTGTAACGAAGTCAAGTTGGTCGATTTGCAAGAACAATCCTTGACAGCAGAAGACAAACCCAATCCCCGTGGTGAGATTTGGGTACGCGGTAATAACGTGTTTACAGGTTATTACAAGGACGAGCAAGCAACCTCGGATGTGCTTGACTCGGATGGATGGTTTTCGACAGGTTACCTTGGCGAGTTTTTGCCTAATGGAACACTAAAAATGCTTGGAAAAAAATAAAATACATCTAGTCCGTTCATTCGGCATAAATTTAAGGCACGTGGCCCTCCTCTTTTGTAAGCATTGCTTCTGTTCGTAAAGATTTATTTAATGAAAGTTACAACTATCAAATAATATCATCCGTATCAACTGTATGTGAATATAATCGATTTTTTGATTTTCAGTTATATGCATTTTGCAGTAACTGAGTGCATAGACCATGTCATTTTCAGGTGTAACATTAGCAGCATTCGTGAATACTGATGAGCGCACAAGATAAAGAAGGTGCATAAAGCGCAATTTTTTTTTATTGAAATTGATATCCTTTGAAAAACAAACAATATACAGTTACACCAAAGAATATTTCGAAAAACTTCTTTGAATTTTATTTTTTTCACATTCAACTTAAAGTTTTACAATGACCGATACATCATCTGAAAGCATAAAGAGCGGATCATGCACAAATCAAAATAATTTCACCCAATGTGGGGTACATTGGCTTTCCCAGGCCGGAAAAACAATTAATGAGATGTAAGACATTATGGGACTTAGTGTCAGTATTGTGCACACAATAAAAAAAAATAATCCATGATAGGGGTACTTTTGAGAAGAAGAGGAATACAGGAAGACTAAAGTGGGCCAGAGATCGGGTTAATTAGACGCATGAACAACGGCCAGATAAATCGAAGTTCACGATTGAGAACTGCAATGATGGCCACAGAGTAATTAGACAAATGAGCAAGGGTGTTGAGATCGTTTTGTGAAAGAGACTTCGAAGTTTGGGAACGGTTATGTAATGATATGGAGCTGTTTTCATGCTGGGGGGTTTGGCCCTCTTGCAATAATCGAGGACACAATGAATGATGAATGTTACATCAATATTTTGGCAAATGAATTCCATCCTTGGTTTGTTAAACTTCACGAGGATATTGGTAAGGAGTCTATACTTCAAGAAGATGGTACTCCTTGCTATAAAAGCAGCTATGCCAAATGGTGAAAGGAGTCCATGTAGTTCGCAGTTTTGAATACTGGCATGCTTAAAACTCGGTTCTAAACCCAATCTAGCACGTCTGGTGGGAATTAGAGAAGAAGTTTGTCTCCAAGAGGGACTAGGTTAAGGATACTATTCATTTAAAGGTCTTGATTCAACAGGAATGGTCACAGATCCGCCTTGGCCTTGCAGAGACGTTAGTCGGAAGTATGAGAGATTGATGCCAAGCCGTAATTGAAGTCAAGTTAGACATACCAAGTATTAACTTTGCATTTTTTTTAAAAAAAATTTTGTATAATGAATATCTTTTTCTTTTCCATATTTAATTCTCGACTTATTTTATAGAGTTCTTGATAAGCAATGCATGTTTGTAAATTAGGTATACAATCTGACTTTATTTTTTCCTCGATGTGGCTGTATTCGTGTCTTTACTAGATTTATTGCTTTAACTCAACGCGCCCAACTAGAACATCTCGTGATGAGTGTGTCTTTACGCGAAAAATTAGCTATAAATTAAAGTAAATCAATTCAGTAGGGATATAATCATAAATTGTGTGTAAATATGCGAAGAGGGTAGTATGAGTGAGTGTATAATCTACAGCTCTCTATGTTCCATGCTTTGGTGAAGAACTGTAAACGAAGGTACTGAGTATATATTGGGGTGATACCACATTGATGATCGCCTTTCTTACATCATACATAAACTATAGTATTACACGAATACCGTATATCCGGACATCGCTTGCAATGAATAATACCCTATTCTTTATCTTTTTACAGACCTTTCTTTTTGACTTTTTTTTTTTTTTTTAAGTAAGCGGGAAACTATTTAAATGCCGCATTCATTGATATTAATTTCTGGTTCTTTTTAAATTAATCAAATTTAATTTTGTTAACCCTCTCGCCTGCTAAGATGTTTTATGCTTACCTTTTGAATGAGTGAGTGAATAACTTATTTATCACTGTCATTTTCTATTGAAGAGCAGTTGTTTGTAGTGATTAAATTTATTTAGCCATTGAGAAATTGGTTTGAATAGAATTCGATTTAACAAGTTTAGTAACTGCTCATAATCTCAGGAGCTCTGAAAAATGAAAGTGTAACCAAAGCCAAAAAGCTGGATTACAGCCAAAGGATGAATGGAAGGGCGGAGAACTATTACTCGTTCAGACTGTCTCTTCCAAATTGTAACATTTGTTCATAACTAAAAGTATTATATTTATTTATAGAATGAAATTAAAATGTATAAACGGTATCCAAAAAAAAAATGTAATGATGTTGTCAACTTAGTTTCTAATACAACCACTCTTGTCAGTAATGGCAGTAGGGCAAGTAACTTCTTTGTAAGTAAGCTTTGGGTTGTCTGCACCCTTGAACCAACCGAATCTCCATTTACAGCCAGCTTGGAGAGCAGAAGGAAGTTGGCTACAGTCACTAACGCTAGAGACACCACCATAGGTAGCACCCCAACCAGTAGTAGAAGCGCCCCATTGAGAGGAACAACCATTGTTTAAACCAACACCACCACCGGGCATTAAAAGATCAAAGTGGGTGCCAGTTTCGGTGCCAGCATCGTAACCAGTGTTTGTGATTTGAACGACCATCTTTTGTCCCTTAGCATCAGTGGAGGTGAAAGTCCATTCGAAACAAGAACAACACCAACGAGATTCACCACCACCAGGGATAGTGGCAGCAGCAAAACCATATGCAAGGTGATCGTTGACAACCCAAGGTTGATTGTCGTTACAGACATAAGAGGCTAAATAGGACTGTTAAACATTGTTTCATACATGCATACTTTTCACTTACATCCTCCACTTTCACATCCACTTTGAGTGTTGTCATCAGCAAGTGTCACACCATTCTTAGTGCAAGATCCAACAGGAGAAGTGACGTCGGCTTTACCATTCCAACCACAAGAAGGCTTACAGCAATCCCAGTAACGAGTAGCTTGGGCACTGCCGCTGGCACCACCTTTGACAGTTGAGTATCTATGGGCAGCAGAAACTACATCAACACTGGTAGCAATGGCTAAAAGAGCGGAAGCACTGAGAGTAAAAAGCTTCATTGAAATCCAAGAAAAAAAAAAGGAGGGTAATAACCTGTAGAATTAATGTCAGAATTGAATGCTTTTATATCTTTTTTTTTTATCTTACAACTCCAACTATAAAATCTTGTTGTTACACTTCAACCATGTTTCACCAATATTCGTTTATGGGCCTTGTATTCACCTCCGGAGAATACTACATATTCGCGACGTATTGTCGCACAATTCGTTTAATTAAATAAATTGTCCAAAGTAGCCTTTTCATTGGACTGACTTTATAAAGCGGTCGTTTGTTGTCTCAAGTGCTTCACTCTTTGTACAGTATGGGCGCAAAAGCGTCATACAAAGTTTCAGATAAGTAATCGTCAAGAAAAACCTCATTAACATTCATGACAACTTCTTTAATTATTACTGTCGTCTAACAGCATACCCAGAAGATCGGTATATGAAATCAGCTGTATAGAGAAGAAGAAAGAAGGCGTTTCACATATTTAATTGAATTTGCTCAATTCGAAGATACAACAGAACGATACCTAATATTGAGTGTTATGTGTAACATAGCACTATGCTTTACAGATCCCCTTTGCATTACTCAAGAACTGAGCCTTGTTTCAAAAATAACAAATCAAACCAGTTGCGGCAAGCGCGCAATTTACTTTGCAACATATAAAAAGAAATGGGTGTTTTTAGCTTTCCAAAATAAATAAATAAAAAAGTTCATACAAATGTGGGACACATAACAGGTAATACAAAATCTTTAATACTCGTATTTTTTTTTTTAAAAAAAAAATGGGAAACGGTTTTGAAAGACTACAATGTCATTGGGATAATTAGTAATTTTACGTCGAATGAGAAAAAATGAAACTAAAGACACTAGGTTTATCACTTACTACTCTTGTGTCATATTCTGTTTTAAGAAATGTCTGTTGAAATCAGTAAGAAAAATAAAATAAATATATATATCTCTGACCTTTGAATTGCTTTCATTGATAAAACACTAGCAGAATCATGCGATAATTGTATACATAAAACTCAGCAATATAGATTTTCAATTTCTTTCGTCAATATTAAAATAACTTACTGATCATAGTTCGCCATATAAGTTACAGTCAACTCCCCATTTTGCGATAACCGATTTTATGATAAATTCAATTTTATAATTTTTTTTGGAACCAACCATTATTCCCGCCATAATATCACTATTTTTGATTTTTTGATATTAGTAGCTTCCATCGGCAATATCACAAAATGGGGAGTTGACTGTGTTTATGAATCCTTGTCATATTATTGTTATCAGTATTTTTGCGTGGTCTAGTAACATTGCTAATTGGTCTGTCGACTATTAAGGATTGGTGGTCGCTTCTCAAACAAATACTATATTTAGTGGCAATTATTACATACATCTGTTTTTTTTTTTTTTTTTTTTTTTTTTTTTTTGTCTTTTTCTTTTATCTTTTGATAAAGTTTAAACATAATTGTGACAATACCGAGTGCATTAAAAACATATAACAAGAATATGGCGATTTCTTCAATCACCTCTTCTACACCACCGAGCTTTACTTTTGTTTCCAACCTTAATTCAGCGGATAATTTGACAACTTTTCCTACCATTTTCCCAAAAAGGTTATCTTATTCTATGGTATCATCCTAACAGTCTGTATCATCTCGCCTTTCATGTTCAATTATCAACTCTTCAGATGCATCTTATGAAAAGGGTATTGCAACACATAGTCGTACCTCAATGTTTTCCACAGGCCATCCATCGAACCACTCCACCCAGAAACGTTATGATAGTCACACATCGACACTCGATTATAACACGAGTGATTGTCATCATGAATCGACCTTACCATCACACACTTTATTCGAATTACAGCATAGTAAGATTCCTAACTTCAATCTTTCACAGGACGACCGACGTCAACGAAATAAGACAGCTTCAGCTAAATATTGAGCAAGAAAGAATAAACAGCAATGTGAAATGAGAACCAAAATTTCATTTTATACAAAGGAAGATAAATTACTACAGTACCAACTAGGTAATGCTCGACAGGAAAACAATCGATTCAAGAAAGCATGTGACAAGCTTCGAGGAGAGGCACTTGCAGAAAAAATGTTGAAGAAGCTATTGAACAATACTACTAAGCAACTGATGACAGATGATGAGAGTAGCGATGACAAAGGGCTTGGGCCTCCCGAATCAATGTTTATGAATAGCAGTATAACAATCAAAGACAGTAAAAAGTCAGGTCAGATAAACTTGTTTTTAGTGAAGACTTAAGCCGCTATCCTTTTATTAATAATTTTATGATATGATATTTTATCGTTGTTATACATAGTCCTGTGTTGCATTCTCCTTTTTACATCCTTTCTATACTCTTTTGACCCATTATGGAGTTTTTATTATTGTGATTATGATTAAAGCACTGTGTGTGTGTGTGTGTGTGTGTGTGTGTGTGTATGAACGCGTTTTTACTTTCATATAGCAAAGGTGAAGAGCTATTCTTATTATCGTCTGAAGATAATCTAAACTTTGAAAAAATAGGACTGGTTTGAATGCGTCGCTGTACGATTATCTCAATATTTTTAGGCGCGTTATAAAAGCTAGATCATACCCGACCTAAAGTAAAGTACATTATTTATGAACAGGTATTAAATAAAGTCAATAATGTCATGAAATAGCAGAGATATTTTTATATAAAAGTCTAATATAGCTTTTAAAGAACTCAGCCTCACTAGACAATACGTCGTTTCTGAGACTCTGCCAAGTTAAGTCAAAAACAAAACAATTAGACAATATATTGTAGAATTTAAATGATAAATTTAGGAAGTTACAAACAAGCCATATTTTTTCTGTTTTGCATGCACTAAATGTGCAAACATAGTTTAGTAATATCTTATGTTCATCTTAAGACTCGAATACGATGTTTTTTCTGATCTCTGGAGATTCCGTGACTTTGATTCAATTGAGGCTTTTCATTGGAAGACAGGTTTTTTGTTTCCGACAAAAATTGAAGAGAAAATTGGAAGCTTTGCTTTTTCGTGTTTCTCAAAGTTCAAAAACGCCTCAGCAAACAATAATCTTGTTTTTTTCGACCCAATGATAGAAAGCGATTATAACAACAAGCTTGCTGGGTATGCTATTCAACCTCCCTCTCCCTCTCCCTCTCTCTTTTTTTAAACGTAATTTTAACTGACTCTTTGTTTTTCTGCTTAGAACATACCGCAGGCTATTCGAGACACTTGAAAAAAACGTTGAGCAATGTTCTACAAATACACTTCAAAAATTGCTTCAAGGAAAGCTTAGTCAATTAAAACTGGGACTCGATATATTTACAGCAGCTTCAGTCCAATCGCGTTCCAAACTAAACACAGGCTCATCTGCCACTGTTAATGGAAAAGCAATCTCATTTGACCAAAAAGAAAGGGATCTTGCCCTGAAAATATCCGACATCACCAACTTGAACGAGCTGCAGTGTTTGTGCGTTTGGAAAGATTTTAGAAAAGAGAATGAAAACTACGTGGATCAACTTTTAAAGAAAAATACTATTCCTTTGAGCGAGAATGTAGAACTGATTATGAAAGTTACCAACTTTTACTTTAAAGATCGTATTTCGCTTTTGGATTGCATTGGATCTTTACAACGCATTTCCTTGGATGTAGAACATCCTTTCAACAGTATCGCAAATGACATGGTGAATACGTTATATGAAGATAATACAAACAACACACCTTTCGTCAGTAGACTGCTCGCCCAATTTTCTCACCTTATTCGTTCTCAAATACCAACAGGCACCCATACATTTCCTGGATGGGCCACAGCTTGGGCAAAGCAAAACTTGAAAGAACAAAAAGCGATCTTGGAAGTCATATTCTTGTTTAGCATCACCGCGTCACTTCCACCAAATTTTATTCTAGCCGTCATTCAAGAATTTGAAGCGAATAATTTTGGATCTGTTCAAATATTTGGCTATGCTTTGGACAATGAAGGAGAAAATATTCGTAAACAAGTGACGAGTATATCTTGTCTTATTTCAGCTAGTATGGTTATTGTTCCCAACCTTACAATGGACACAAAATTTGACACTACTGCAGTGGACGCCAACTTGATCGATGCACCTGAGATTATCGCTAAACTCAATCGGGTTGTTTTATACATGGGTAACAATCAGGAACATTCACTATTTTTGTTGGCTTGGTCGTATTTCCTTGCCTGTTTGCGAAATACCGTTAAATCTACACCTAATCTCCCCAGACGATACGACGAAGTAAAGCTTGTACTTGAGGGAAAACAAAATTTATCACCTTTGGATTTATCTGATAAGTTATTTACACAAGACACTGCTTATGAGATATCTGAAAAACGAACACCTTGTATCCAGCAAAATGACCATCTAGAACGTACCTTAACTGGACGCGTATTGAAGCTTGGTGTTTTTGATATGATCAACGAGATGCTTGGATGTGGCATATGTGATGAGGATGATGTGAATAGTTATTACTATAGATCTGTACTGAGAACCATATTGAAGTCATTCTTAGCTACAACACTTCCTCAGTTTCTCCCAATGGAAAGCTACTCCAGCTTGATTGAATGCTATTGCGCAACTTACCGGGAGCAACCCGATTTATGTCAAGCTTTCTGGAAGGATGATGTGAACGAAGAAAACGAATATCCATTGATGACAACAGCACTTGGTAGATTTCCAGTATTCTTTACACACTTCACAGAACTCCTGTCGTCGCTAAGCTCTACTAGTGATCTGGATTTTAGGTCCGAAGGAAAGCCTGTTGATAAAGTTTTCGAATATCTTTGTGCGATACCGACTATCACAGTTGTTTTGAAAAACAACCTTTGTCTAACCGCATCCGTAGAGAACAATGTGGCGTCTATTTATACCAATCAAGCAATGTGCATTACACCTATGTTGGACCATGTTACTGGTATCATAATTCCCGAACACACTCGAGGCATTTTGCTATCAAACACTGAAGAAAACCATGTTGTGCATTTTTCTCATACCTACTCTGGATGGCATATGCTGGTTTCAATTTTGGCTAACTTTATGAAGCAGTACAAGACGAATAACATTGATGTTCAGGATGAAGATTACACACTTCATGGGGGACGACAAGAGGCAATTACCAGTATTCTTAGACTCGTCCATTCTGTTTTAATAAACAACCCAAGACTGGCTCCTGATTTGGTCAATCATGTTCAAGCGATTGCATCTATACCTGGTGTCTCATATAATGCACCCATACTTGTTTCCGTCCTATGCGATATTCTCAGCTTCTGCTGTAAATTACAACCTTGTCCTGTTCCGGTCGCAACATTGACGGTGAAGTGTCTAACCGTTTTACTTCCTTACCATCGTCAATACATATGGAATTACTTGCAGACATCTCCTATACTACCTCGTATTTTCTCTAATGCTTCTACTGGATTTTCGGGTTCGCAATTTATTACAAGCACTGGACTGCAAATACAGCAAATTGTCTCAAAATTCGAATGCACTACTGGGGGCTATGATTTACTGTTATCATTTCTAGACTTGGTTCACGCTCTTGTCCGTGACATTCAGTATAACTGGTGGGTAGAAGAAACGGATATGAATGGCTCTGTATCCAACAACGAAGTGCAACTTCAAACATTATACACCTGTTTACACTATCTTATACTCGAGGTATTCCCTTCGTTTCCCAGTTGGCGCTACAAAAATTTATCCGATCGTTACAACATTGGTATCAAACTGCTATCTATTTTTATTGAAATTTGCAATTACTTCAAGGAGCCTTCCTGTTCTACGAAAACTAAACTAACACTAAGCAGTATACGTGATGATGTCTTTGATAGTTTCCTGTACAAATGTGGACCTTATCACATATCGCCTTTACTTGATATAACTTCAGACGGTGCCAATATCGCTACTAATTTATACGAATCTGATCATGTCAAGGAAGCACATAAAGCTGAGGAATTGACAGCATTGGCTTTAGTTTTTATCAAGATTTTACTTCAACAAAGATTAGAACACATTGAAGAAGGAATATCCAAGACTGAAAGCACATTTGAGCGTTTAATGTTTGATTACAACGCTAATCACAACAGCTCTGATATTTTGCTGCGTATTGCCAAGCACATAAATTACCGTTATAACACTGCTTTGCCTATACAAGCTACCCAAGTTTTGTCACTTTTATGTCGCACGACCTTTTCCTGGAAAACTGTTCCTAGTTTTGTACAATATCTTGGTGATACAACGGAAACATACTCGGTCATTCGAACATATCTTGAAACTGTAAAAGATGATACTCAAAGCGAAGTTCTGCTGTCATCCATCTGGAGGCTTATTACATCGCTTTTAGAAACACAACCCAGCTTAGCTATACTCTTTTTAGACTGCGGTGACTTTATTCTACCTAGCTCAAAAGCTACAGTTCGCTCCCAGGGTACATCTGAATCTGCTATCCGTATTGCATTGGTTATGCTAGAAAAGTGGGAGACATTATCTATGGAAAAACCTACGGTAGTTTCCAACATCTTACGATTCCTTTCTGTTTTCTGGAAAACCGCTCTTGATCATTATGCTTTGGTCGAACGCACTCGTAACGACGGTGTATTATGGAATGCCATTGGAAGAATTTTATTGACCCCTTTTATGGAAACTGATTCATGTGAAAGTTCTCTGGAAAACATTAATCTGTTAGAAACGAATTTCAGCGAGCAAGATCGCTACGATTCGGGTGTTCAACAGCTTTGTTGTGCTAATCTAAACAAAGCCTTCGCTATGCGTATTATTGCGTACGAAATACATTTAACTGCTGGTAACCAAAAGAAAAAGGATTTTGCTTCAAAGGTTGCCAATGCTCTTCCCGTGGGCTTAAAGAGCTTACTGTCTAAGATCAGCGAGCCGACAAAGCTAGCCCAGCTTCGTACTAATTCTACAAAAATCGACTTCAATCCCAACTTGATAAAATTGGCACATGATTCTGCTGCAACCTTACTGCAAACAGTTGGAATAAACGACTCTTCATTTCTTCTATTCAAAGGGCGGTCGATTGGATCAGGGGTTGATGGTGCTCTCGGTGAAGTACGTCAATACGGTGATTCTTATTTGTTCAATATTCGTATGGCTGTAAGTCGTATATTTACATTGTATAGCGATTTTAAAGAAAAACACGGCCTTGCTGAAGAAGAAGACATGTTTGCTACATCCGAAGTCAATACTGTCCTCGATATAGAACTTTACTCAAACAACTTTTTAAAGAACGTCTTGGAAGCGAATCACAACTACTCAGTTGTTGACTCTCAAACTAGGTTGCTCCGGTCTTTTAAGGTGTTTATTGAGACTTGCTCTCATCACGTTAATCCCTTAATTTGGGTGACTAAGGGTTCTGTTAGCGGCCCCGAAAACCTTCGCAATTTTATTTCTGATTTGATCGAGCAAACTGAAAGAGAAAATCGACAAGATGGTGTGACATTAACTTCATATGGCGTCTTAGTACGAACAATCAGAAATTTGGTAGAGGAATTTATTGATGTATCAAAGCCTATACTTATTGGCCAAGATGCTGTAGCTAAAAAAAAGTACACATCGCATGTCACACATATCCTTACATCACTATGCAGGCTGCTTGAACGTGAAAACTATGCACTCATACAAAGTGTAAGTGATATTGCTCCGGTCTACTTCCATCGTTCTTTGCTTGAATCAGTCTTGTTATGTATATATACAATCCGGGGAACAATCAACTATATTGGCAAGGACTCCACCGTCTCCGCAAAATTCCAAACATGTCTTCAAACTATTATGTCTGTTGTTTGCACAAGCTTCCAGGTCTTGACTATTAAAGCACAATCATTCAGTGCCGAAGGCTCATTTGCTACTGAAGAGGATATTGATAACTGCGTTAAAGATATCACAGTTGCCACATCTTTGCTGCAAGAAATCATTGGTAACAGATATGGAATAGAAGAGAACATATGGCTTGCGGAATTTACTAAACACCATACTTTCGAATCTTTGTTGAAGTTGTATTTCTGGGGTGTTGAACTCATGTTAAACGAAATTGACAGGTAAATTGAATTATATTTTTAAATGTCTGTTTTTAATTCTTAGATATACAAAATTTCGTAGACAAACGACTTGTGCTGATCGTCTCAACAACCTTAATATTACACCTTACACCGAAATAGCGTTGTACTTTTTACTTACCCTATCTAATATACCAAACGCTGCTGAACAACTGATTAATTGCCATTTCTTCGACCATCTGACAAACAACAGTCTTACCACACACTTGCAGCAAGGCTCATTGGACCTGTTTATTAGATTTGGCGATAAAAGCAAGAATGAGCCTAGTTATGTAGAGCGTAACCCGCTCCACTTTGTCTGGTGCCAAACACTAGATGTAATCAGCAATTTGTTACGAACCGTTGGAAGCTCGCAAGTTGTTTTGAGCAATGTTGTAAATGTATTACAAATCTGTGGACCACAAATTGGAAAAGCATTTGAAAAGGCCAATACTCGCATCGACTCACTGTTTGCACTTGTGCCATTAGAAAGTCTCTCAATACCTTTATTAGAAGAGTTAGAATGCATCAATGCTGTCTTTTATGGATTATCAAAGCATTTGAGTCATATACCTAATATCGCCACAAGTCTACTGACTTCATATAAGGACAGCTCGCTCTTATTGCTTCAACGTTATCTCTACTTCTTCACACATCCTTCACACATGAAGGCGCACCTTTACCGTACAGATAATACAGAAACTATCGAACAATTCATGCAAAAAACTCTCAAATCAATTCTGGCTATAACTCATTGTATGATGACTACTCTCACTGTCTTGAGTAGTGCAGATATTGTTCTCACAGCACCTGATGCCGAGTGGCCTTTCGGAAACGCAATTATCTACCCAGATATGCGAGCATCTACAGACGCAACAGCATCCTTTGGCACATTAGTTGAATGTATTAATGCAGGTATTTCCATGGTCAGTCAATATCAAGATTTGAAAGATAAACCACTACAACAAGCACTCAATGTTATTCAAAGTTGTTCTCTGATGCTTACTTCACAAGCAGCACTCTGGATAGCCAAGCCTGATATCACTGATGAAATGAGAATGAGAATCGTAACGGATAATATTATGGACATTGCCGAAGCGTTATCTAAGGTGGCGTCAACTTTGGAAAAACTAGCTGAAAAAAAGGTAGTTGCTGATATAAGATCAAGAACTAAGTTAATATACATGCTACAAACTTTTGTAAACAACAGATATTTTGAAAACTAAATAAAAGATAACAATGAAATACCTTTTAAAATGTCATTATTCTCTTTAAATACTATATGTTTACATTCGTTTATTGCAATAAATAGGTTTTATATTACACACTTTTCTTACAAGTTAAATTATGTACACTCTAAAAATCACTACCTTCATTCGCCAGAAACCACTTGAAATATTCGTAGACACTCCAACTGATAGCTGTACTTGGCATGTTTGCCAAAATTCTTGGGCGGTAGCCTCTAAAGAAGCCGCTGATACCGTGGCGACCATAGATAAGATTTGTGGCATCACGAAACCCCTTTGCGTTTCTTATTTCCAAATCTTGCGATGACCCGCGTGTTTGAAGTAGAGTTTTTATCACGTCCAAAGGTGTTGTGATTGATGATGCAACAGCACCAGAGACCGCACCTGAAATCATATGTACCTTTGGGCTATATTCCCCGCCAGATTGCAACTTGGATCGAAAGTAGTCGTATGTTGCAAATTGTACTGATTGAAATGGTATTGACATGGAAAGTGTTGTAGGAAATGAAATGTAAAATGCCCTCAATCCTTCGTTTCTATATACTTTTTTTGCACAATCACGAACTGATTTATACGTTGAATCTTGTAATTGCATTCGTTGTTTCAGCACTATTAAGTGTTCAGAATTACTTTTTTTTTTTTTTTTTTTTTTTTTTTCCCCTTTTTTTTTTTTTTCTTTTTTTTTTTTTGCCACTATCTTATTTACTTACCGTCAAATGGTGTCATTAGAAAGTCATGCGAGAATGTAGCAATAGCACCAGCAGCAGCTGAGACAAGCAGGTGATTTGGTACTTCAATAGTTTTTTCGTGTGGTAGTTTTACTCTGGCATTGTGAGCCATTAAAACATTGAATTTTTCTTTGCAATACTCATAGGTAGCAAAATGAACCGCATGGGCAGGTCCTGCACCTACAATCACTGAATAAACACCTCTCCAGAGATTTCTGTGTTTTTTTAGCTGTTTTTTAGGCGTATCTTTAATAGCTAACGTTAGCTTTGGAACTGAAAGCACTTGCATCCTTGTCTATAATATCCCAGTTAGTCAAATGCCACAATAAAAGAATATACCCTAATGCTGTCAACAGGATACATTATGCTGTGTTCGCCAATGCCAGCTAGTGCGCCGGCAATTGCATTTTGAGCCATGGTTGAATTATTTCCTAAAGATTCATAATCATATTCGATCTGTTCCATAGTAAACTCTTATACACTTTATTCGACAATATATTTATATATATAAAAAATGCAAAAAAAAAAAAAAAAAAAAAAAAGTTAATAAAAAATGTGATCAAACAAAGGAAGCGAAATTGTTTCAAAAGTAGAACAATGCATAGAAAGAACACATTGGAACAAAAAATAATGTAAACTTGATTGTTGTAAACCTTCAATGCAAAATTGACTCTAGTGAAACTGGTGAAACTTATTTATGATATTTGATACATTTGATTCAATTCTTTATATTCTAATTTCTAATTAAAGTGTGTTTCAAACTTATCATGTTATTAACTTTAATTTATCCCAAATATACTCTTAAATCTTTCCTAATAATTACAATACACAGTGTAAATAATCAATGGAAACAAAGCAATTTGGTGCTTGTTGAAACTTCAAAAGTAAATCTGAGGTCATAATGCCGACGCTTTAATTTAATTTCAAAAAACAACATGGTAACACATGTTTAAACAAATCTAAATTTTAGAATTTTTGCTAACACCGAGAACTATTGACCGGCTTGGTTCCATTTCGTATCTTTTTCTAAAGTTACCAAGAGCAACATTTGAAAACAAAAGAGATCCTGTTACTAAAATTGAAAAAAACACCTTGAAAAGAATATATTAGCACTTGTAAATTCAAAAGTATTTACCATAGTCTTGTATGAGATTGGCTCTGTAAAACTGTTTATAATTTCAGCAATCGCTTCTGCTGATACTTTTGCTCTATAATAGCAAGTAAAAACTGGGTTAGAAAACAAGCATTATTTTGCAATTACAGCTTACTTTGCTACAATCATATCTTTCTGCATACAGGCTTCCCAGTTCTGACAAAGGTTTTCAATAGCAGGAACTTTATTTTCCATTTCACATCTATTCATTGCATAATCTCTTGCGCATTGTATCTTATTTTGATATAGTACTACGATATAAATTAGCTAACAAGATCTCAAAATACAATTGTGTTGTTCAACAAACCCTCTAATTGTTCTTCAACTTTTAATTTGAAATCTTCCTGAAGCACTAAAATCACTTGTATAAAAACATAAAGCACAACGAGGGACACGACGGTATTAAAAAATAACTGAAGGTAAATGACAATGGTATATGAAATATTTTGATGTTTGATTATTGAGGACTCATGAGACGCTACAGACACGTGCTGATTTGTTATAGGCCGAGCAAATCGTTTTTTGTTAAGAGCAGAATATTCCTTTGTTCTCTTTTTAAATCTTTCTGTTAAATTTTGCGCACTCAGATGCCGTGTTGCTTTAGGTGAGTTATCATCAAATATTCGCTGATTGGGTCGAAGTTTAGGAATAAAGTTAAATCCATAATTACTGGATGCAATCATTTTTGTTTCTTGTTCGTCATCAGATCTTTCTCCTAAGACATGTATTATAAGGGCTTTTATCCTTGACAGCTAACATTTTTTTGACAAAGTTTACTTTTAATCAAATTATGTTGATTGTTAACCATTTTCATTAGCAAAATTTAAAACACGCTCCTCATTTGGAAAAGAAAAAAGTTGTCTAATCATGTGACTGTATCCTTTCAAAAATCACTACAAAAGCCCCATATATTATCAAACGAAATGACAATCCTGTCAATATAGTTTTGATTGCACTAGCCCTTGTAAAACCTGAATGGAGCCGAAGCTTCTAAAATTAACAATTACTCTTCAACTTTGTACTTAGTGTGTAATCAGTTATTGCTCTTGAGTATAGTGCACCTAGTCTAAAAACGACAAAATATTAGTTCGTTTCGACTTTACATCTTGTCTTTAACCACTACTTACCAGATGTCCCGTTAGGGGTATAAAGAATTCAGAAAACCTATATCAGCTGCGTTCATAAAATTTTAACTTGTTGTTACTGTTGACTGCTTGATGAGTAAAAATACAACGTATATTTATGATAGCATTGATATCTTTATTCCGTACTACAAGAGCGACACTTGAGCATCGTGTGTAAATGGTGTTTATTTGCTACGACATTACCTAAAGTTCTCGTATCACATTTAAAACAAATTTGACATGTCAAGTATTAATCAATCTCCAAAAACAAAGGTTCGTTATGTGAGCCATTTGTTTACCTTTGCCTTTAATCACTTTACACATATTGACATGATTACTTTTATGGATGTCCTAAGCTTCCGTTACAAAAACAATGATTGTTTTGCATGGTTTTGTTGCAGTATCATCAGGATTAGAAGAAATTCATTTTTCTTCGCTTGACTGCTTTACACCAATAGCACTGCCAACCCTATACTTTTTACTTCTAGTCAATAGCCTTTTTATAATTTCTTCTGCTGCTTTTCGTTTATTAATGTAATTATTGAACTTTCACTTTGAATAACTCCATAACCGGTGGTAGTTTTGTAATCGCATCTTATTTGCTTTTTTGAATAACTCTATGTTACTTATTCGCAATATTGCTAATGTACTAATTAGATGGGAATCATCAACATGTTTTAGATTATACCATTTTAGCTTTTGTGCTTGACGCTTAAAGCCACATGAACAATAGTATCCTTTCGTGATTGTTTTACTTACTCTTTTAGCTTCTTTGTTGAAAAATGCATGAATCGCCCTGAAAATTGATGTTACGCCAGGGTCAACACCCCAAACCACAGCCCCATTCTCAATATCATTTTTAAAATCCATAGTTGTATTAATGGGACATGCTTCTAATTTACTTTCTTTTATAGAAAAATTGGATAGAATATCCGTTTTTGTTGTATTCCTAATAAAAAGAATGTTAGACTAATCACTAAGTGCCTATTTAACAGTGGCTTACCAAGTATTTGTTTTTCATTTTTCAAACTGCCAACTTTCTTAGATCAAAAAAAAAAAAAAAAAAATTATACCATTTGATAAGGTCTAATTCAGATTGCTATGCACGATCAACTTCCGATTTTATGATATTGCTCGTAGACGTCATGGATATTATAAAATCGAAAAATATCGTAAGCTTAATAAGGAAACTATCGCACAATAACATATTGATCAATGATTTATTATGGAGCTCGAACAATGGCTCGTTTTCTTTTTTGTGAAGAGCTCTGGAAGAGTTAAAGGTTATTAGAGATAAAGAATTACAGGATGAATATATACAAAATTCATTAAAGGATTACATAACTTTTTTTTATGGCACAAAAGATACAACAGATGTGACAAAATATTCAATGGCTGATTATAGGTATAATTCCATTAGATCTTATGATATCTCAGACCGAGGTGTATCATAATTGTAAAATCAAAAAGAGAGATATTATATCAAGTGTCATATTTGTTCACAAAAAATGTCATAAATCAGTTATCACGAAATAGCCATGTTAGCGAAACGAAGACAGAGGATGTAGTTATAGGCTCTCTAGCCGCGCTTTTATTCTCAGTTATAATAAAGTAAAAAAAAAAAAAAAAATATTTCATGTTCTTCATATCTTACGAAGTTGCATTCTTGTATTTTTTAAACTGTTGGTGGCCAGGGAGGGATTCAAGCCATAAACCAAGATTTATACCAAGGGCGGGTTACCACCACATCCGAGGTCAGAGTGGAGCCAACATGGCCATTGTGTGTCGTTCCTAACACAATGGCCATGTTGGCTCCACTCTGACCTCGGATGTGGTTCTCTTCTCAGTATCAGTTTCAAAAATAGGGTTGGTTAAGATGCGATCTCGTTCGTGTTGGTTTCCGGGATTGTAGTAATATCTTTCTAATGTGTCACTCTTGAGACTCCAATTTGCGTGTAACTTGACCGTGTTTAGGGAAGCACCATTGGTTAAAGCCTTTGTACTTGAAGCTGACCGTAAGAAATGAGCTTTGAAGATAGTTGTATCAACTCCAGCTTTGGTGATATTGTCTTTCACTCAATTTGCAATGGTAACAGGAGAAGCTGAATGGGCTGGTTCATCATTTTTTTCCCAATATATTTGCAAGAAATATTGTGTGGTTCTTTGGTAGTTTCACTCTTAAGGCTTCCGTCTTTTGACAAAATATCCACAGCGTCTGAACTGAACAGATGTTTGTTTCTTCAATCGTGCCAAGCTTTGATTCCTTGGATTCAATCTCCTTTGGTGCTCGTGCTTTCAGTGTAACACCTTTTAATTTCCCTTCATCATCTTGCACAAACAATATATCTTGGTGCTGGAGTTTTCCAATGTCAGATCTAGGTCGCCACATTGTTGCCATTGCTATCAAAAGTATCGTCTTTTGTTGAAGCATTTATAAGTCCATCGTCTCAGTAAGTCCCCATTTTTTGATTATCTCAATAATGATCTTGGTGTCATATATCTCTTCAGAAGAATTTGGAGGGCATGTGTCTGTTCGACGTTTGGCGGCAAAGAAGTTGAGTATCCCTCTATTGAAGGCAAGTCTAGGTTTGTCTTCATGGACAACCCTGTATACGGAAGCAATAGCAGATCTCATTGTATTCAGGTGTTGTGATGAGTATTTCTTATTCTCTACTAACCATTCGACTACTTTCTCGGGCTTGTATTCTATAGGATCAAGCGAAGGTTGTTACGAACGACACCATAACACCCATCGTTTCCATTGAAGATCATAATTCCTATGGGTAGCCTCTTTATTGGACATTCGAAGATATTCTGATGATTCTGGTGTTAATCCATTTTTTTGTACTTCGTGCGCCCTGGTAATTGCCAAGCAATCAAAGACTATTGTTTGTTGATCTGGAATTGCATTGGTAACTTGGTGTTTTGTTGTAAGATCATTGGCCACCAAAATTGGGTTGGCCAGTTGGGGGTAATAAGTACTGCTGATTTGATCTTGTCCTCTTTGGGTTTCTTGATCACCTTCGGAATCATCTTCCATGGAGGATGTAGATATAAGCCTGTCTTGGGCCATGTTTGTTGAAATACATCTGTCGCTTCCGCTTGGGGATCTGGTTGTAAACTCCAAAATTGTCCCAGTCTGGTGCTCTCTCGCGTTGCGAAGGCATCCACCTTCATGGGCCCCCAATTTTCCCATATCTGATTGAAGAATCGGCGTGGGAGTTTCCATTCGTACAGAGGTCGTGCCTTTCTGCTCAGTTGATCTGCTCTGACATTTTTCACCCCCGAGATATGTTGGTAGTGTATTGTCAATTTGTGTGCTATTGTAATCTCTTGAATTTCCAAAACCAATTCTTGAAGTATTGGCGAAGCTGTACCTCCCGACTTCTTCGCATATTTGAGCGCTGTTATATTGTCCGAAAAAATGTGAATCATACTGTTTTTGAATCTTTTTGCGTGGAGCTGAAGAGCGAATAGAATCGTCTGTAGTTCCCTCATGTTGATCGATGTTTCTTTTTCTATTTCGGTCCAAAATTCGTTCGTCTCCACTTCGCTCGACGTTATTCCCCATCCTGAATCCGAAGCGTCCACGTGGATCACTACTACTGGTGGTCTTGTATCCTCCATCTTTGGTATGGGGAGTCCATTCAGGTTTTCGGCGTTGATTTCCCATCATTTCAATTCCTTCCATGCCTTGGATGACAAAAGGTAAGGCATTTCCCAGTCGTATTGCTGTAGCCGGAGACTCTTTGCCAGGTCGCGTTGAAGATATCGAATATGGAGAAGTGCTTCTCCCATTGCTGGTATCATGGCTGTGATCTTCCCTAGTAATCCCGCAAACCACCGGCATGATTGAATTTTTGAAGTTTGGTTTATCTGTCTGATTTTCGACATAAGCTTTATTAACTTCTTCTGTGGCACGCTGATCTTCATAGTCTTCGTATTGAAGGTAAACCCTAGGAATTCTTGAATATGTTTCGGAATCAGATCGCTCTTTTGATAATTGATAATGAATCCCAAGGAAATCAACTGTTTCAGGACTTCGTTGCAATATGTCTTCATTTCCTCCTTTGTCTTTGCCAATACACATATGTCGTCCAAGTAATATACCAAGCGGATCCCCTTTGCACGTATGGGTTCCAACACAAACCTCATGAGCTTTGAAAATACCTGTGGGGCTACACTCAGGCCAAATGCCAGAGATCGGTATTGGCATACCGTGTCTTGGTGCTTGAACGAGAGATATTTCCTTGATTCTGGATGGATGGGTACTACAATATATGCATCCTTGAGACCTATCTTGCAAAGGTAATCGTTCGGTTCTATCAATTCTCTCAATGCAGGCACACCCTCCATTTTGAAATGATTGCATTGTACGAATTGGTTGATACGGCGACAATCCAAAATTGGACGTATCTTTGTGCGTTACTTGATTGTGAAGAAATTTGACAAAAATCTCGCATCCTGTGTTGGTGACTTCTCTATTACTTGGGATTGAAGAAAGGAATTTACTGCTGAATTTACTGTTATTTGATCGTTCTCTGACAGTGTAAACTGTTTCAATTTCCAAGGGATAGGCTTTGATTGGAATTGGATTTGGTATCCTTGGCTGATAACGGACAAGGGCCATTGATAGTGCGTCAGATTCTTCCAATTCGATATGAATCTTTGTAAGCGGCTTCCTGGGACAATCCCGTCCGCTGGTATAGAGTAGTGTGGTGTTTCTATTTGTTTTTGTGATTTTTGAAGCGCTATTGTTTTTTCGATATGTTTTTCTGTTGTTTTTCTTAATGTTTTTTCGATCTTCTTCGGTGGGGTCAAACACTTTAGTTGGGGTTTTAAGTGGTGTTGTCGTTGGACTGCTGATTAAATGGGGATCCCCTGCTTCGGCCTCGACCAAAAAAATTGCCTCTTCCATTGCAATATCCTCCTCTTTCTCTATAAGTGCCCTTGTACTGGTTTCCTCTCGACTTTTGGAATCCTCCATATTGTTGCTGGGCTCCTTTAAGCATGACTTCATCGAATCCTGTCCTCTGTATTTTTTCCACAACGTCTGAAGAGAAGAACAGGTTTTTGTCGTCTTTTTTGTCATCTTCCAAGTATCTGAGACTTTCGGGTAGACGCGATGCTCTTGTTGAAAGTTCCTTTGCGTCTTGGTCAAGTTCTTTTCCAGTGGCGAATGAATAGACTGCCAGTCTCTTGAGTTTTTCCAAGATGGCTTCCATGTCTTCTTCTGATCCTCCTTCTTTGATAATGAATTGGAAATCCAAGAAGATTTCTGCTGCTCCTCTGCCTGCTGTCCGCAATCGATCTGCTCCTTTGCCAATAGCTGACACTGTTTGTGCTGCATCCACTTGGAATTTCTTAAGTTCGGGAGATAAATTTTGTTGATTGTCCCTGATTGTGTCCACTTTCCTCCTTCAAACTTTGTTGATTCTCTAGCAAACTTTTTGAGTTTGTTCTTAAGCTCAATTTTGGAAGAGTTTTCCAGTTCGTCGTGGATCTCTTCTGGGAGGTCAAAGTGGCTTGGTGCTTCGTCTCGGAGCTCTTTGTCTTTGAAGCGTCTGCTGAGATGGAGCAATTCTTCAATTTGTTCTGAAGTGAGATCATTGATATTTGACATAGTTCTTCCACGATGCGCGGCTTTGAAAGATATGAAGAACATGAAATATTTTTTTTTTTTACTTTATTATAACTGAGAATAAAAGCGCGGCTAGAGAGCCTATAACCACATCCAAGGTCGGAGTGGAGCCAACAACAATTGTGTTAGGAACGACACACAATGCCGATTGTTTTGACGTAAAGTTACACGAATAAAGTTCAGGAGGCAAGGCTTAAATAAAATAACAACCTTTTATATCAATATATTTTGAGACTAGGGCCTCCTATTTATCAATTACTTTATTTGAGAGTAACATAAAACTGGTTTGACAGTGATATGAAATGATGTAGTCATGAAAACATGTCGGAATACAAAATACTTTAGCCACAGCCTCATCACCTTTTTTGACTTCAGTAAAGGATTTCTTTCTTTTTTCTTCATAATGGGTCTGGTAGAAAAGTTCAAAGATAATATTGGTTATTACAAACTTGAAAAATATACAAAAAGAAGGGTGTCAAAGTCCCAATTTGAATCTCACGATCGTCGCTATTACGAAAATGCCTATAGAGATGGCGTTTATGTCGATCCTGATCAAGCACAATGCGACAATTCAACTCGTACTTATTTGTCTTACAAGCAGCAGCCACGGTGGTCTTTTACTGATTTACTTAAAAAGCCCAACAACAGTAAATCGGCAGCTACAACACATTTAAAGAATTCTGAAAACTACAATTCTGGTCGTGCTTAACTATCAATGTATGTAATACCACATTCTCCCCGTATATTCCAATTCTATTCCTTTATATATAAAGCTTGTGTTTTTATAAGAAGATAACACAATAAGTCATGGAAAACAAAAAAGCTACTTAACCAGATGTAATAATAGATTTATTCTATGAAGCCTTTGACGTACTTGATCCATATTAAAATTTTCGCCCTATAACACGTTTAGTTTTTTCTCTTTTTATTTATTGGGATCTTTTACATCACGAGCCCCAGGGTAAAGGTCCCATTGATTAACTGAAGAATCCTGCTGAGACCGTTGAATTTCACAGAATGTTTCTTTAGTAAGATTCTGATGAGTAGTGTGCGTCGTGTCCATTGAAAAGTGACCTTTCTTTTCCGAACCAGTCGGCTCTATAACGGGCACTTGTACATAATCACTACCTAGTTTTCTCAATAATCTCGGGTAAAAATCATAACATGGGCTTGAAGCACTGTAACACTGATTATGTATTCTTGGAGTATTTTTAAATCGCAATTTATTGAAGTCAGATATACTGGATATTAAACCAAATGAAGACCAATTCAAACAGTTGTATATAAAAAAAAAGCGAGATACAATTTGGTATTAAATAAGCGATAGAAAAGGTCAGCAGTTTGTAGATTTTTTCAATATATCACGCAGAATTATGGATAATTTACTTTAATACATATTACCTGATTTTAACACTATGTCATTGTCTTTGAATGTCGCACTTTTTTTTAGGTGCGATCTTTGCAGTTACGATTGAGAGTTAAAATAGTATATCAAACCTGAATATATCATGTGATTAAACTATTTGAATATAAAATAAGGTTGTACTATTACATATGAGCGGTTGCTCAACGATGATGCATACGAAGCATTTTGAAACTATGCGATCTTTTGTTACCCACCCCTCTTCGAAACGGATTATGACTCTTTCCAAATAAGCTTATTCCTTGGTAAACAAGCTTTAATCTAATTTTTTTTAGCTTGTATGGGTGTTTCGTCAATCTCTGGATATGATGTCTCTTAATGATCGTGGTAGAGTCTATGACTACTTTAGAGTCCAGCAGATCTTTTAAATATGGTAACCAAGTAATTTGTGCATGGTAATCAAATTGATAGATTTTAGGGTAAAAAAAAAACAACAACTCGCAGACTAAACAAAATTCCGTGCGAGAGGCGAGAGATTTGGGAAGCAAATGAAAATTACGTTGCTGTAGAAATTATGAGTGAAACAGGAATAACATAAAACTCTACTGATCATCTTTGTTTTGTATCAATGTTGAAGATAGAAAAAACAAACAATACGAAACACGCCTTAAGAGCTATAAATGACCACAATTGGCTATATTAGAAAGTCCAACATTAAGGAGTTTATCACTTCACTGCTCTGATTAGATTAATAAAATGATTAATATACAGAGATAAAAAGCTCTATACAAAAATATAGGTATCGTCATTCTCTGATGCATCAAATGAGCTATTACAACGCGACGAAAACGTCAATAAACTGCCTTCAAAATCAATTGAAAACTGCGACGGTACAGTTTTTGTTTAGCTAAAAAAAAGCTGGGCGTTATGTAAAAAAGTCCATTCGAATAAAATAGAGAGTGTAATGAATAGATTAGTAATAAGCAACAACAGAAGGAAAGAGAAATCAGAGAATAAATTTTAAGGTGAGAATTATCTGCGGGGATACTATGGTATAATGGCTACACAAGTGATTTATGTGCGAAATCTTGGGGTGCGTCTAAAATCAGTCTTTTCTTTTACGCTCTAATCTTTGCGAATTTTTCTTCTTCTTTTTTCTTTTTCTTTAATGGCAAACGCAAAGAAAGTAAAAGCAGAAGAAAACAATAAAAAAGTTTTTGTTCACACTAAAGGAGCTCCAAAACAAAAGAATGTCCGTAAACGCCATGACGAAAACGAGCCTGATGAGCAAACCAAACAAACCAGAAAACATTTATCATTAAAAAACAACAAAAAAACAACAAAGCCTTTCAGAAAGCCTTTAAAAGAGATGATACCACAAGCGCCTAAATGCATAAAAATGAAAAACATAACAGGCCGACCGCCAACGCGAACTATTGAGGTTTTGTGTGACGATGACAACAAAGACATTGGACAAATACAGGATGTTCAACTTAAGTTATCCAAAGAATCTAAAGATGAAAAGATTGAGACACAAGACGCAGTCAATGCCAATTCATACAATGTTATGAAGTCATCGAGCTATACCTTGTCTATTTCACACCGCGATGAATGTTCACAAGAATCAAGTCCAGGTCAATCCAATGATGGAGGTGTTGACTCAAATGTAGCGATTGAAATTGAATTAACAAATAAAACTAAAAAAAATGAGAAGAATAATGAGGAGGAAGAATTGACAACAAGAACAATACACAAAGATGTTGCTGTAGATCTAGTACTGAAGAATGAAAATGATGGTGAGCTTAGCCCTGAATTAAAAGAGACCTCTTTATTACAAGAAGAGGAAGATGATTGTTTGGCTAAATTGGACACAAAATTGGAACTTCCAGTGCCTGTAACTGATTCTTTGTTGACTTTATCACCTACTCTAGTGGATTACGAAAAAGAGCTTCAAATTGCAGTTCCCGAACCAAGAGAAAAAAGTATTGAAAAGAAACTGGGTCTTAATGTTGACAAACCAAAAGAAAGAGATATCAAATGAATAAATACCTAACTCCCTCTTCTTTAAATCCATTTTGATATATCTTTGGAAATCCAAATGTATCAATGAAGAAACTACTTATTTCAGTATTTATAGTGGTAGATATTAGTCTTCTGTAAAATATAGTCTTTTTCTGCATAATGAAAGAAATAGATAAATGATAATTTATGGGCATATATTGACTTTCTCCATCTAAAATTTAAAATTTGCGACTTTATGTGTCACCACTACTTTTCCCCCCTTTTTCAAGATGCCAAAGCCAATTATAATCCAACAAGATCTTGAATTTCCTGTATATGGCATCTCGTTTAATAGCGAGGATGTTCTTTTTGTTGGCGGGGGTGGGGGTGCTAACCGTTCTGGTGTAAAAAATAAACTGGTATGAAAGTATGCAAATATAAACAACTATGAATGTAGTCATAACAGATACCTTAGGTTTCTTTTGAACTAAAAGGAGATTGTCTCACCCAGTTAAATTCATTGAATTTATCAGAAAAGGAAGATTGCCCAATGTCCATTGCTTGTCACCCTCAATTGCCTCTACTAGCAGTAGGTATAAATGGCTCAGAAGAAAACATCAAAAAAGGGAATAGCATGAATTGCAGAATATTTGATGTTGCAAACAAGTAAAGATTACAGCGTAAAGAAATTGAACACTAAAAAGGAAAAGTGAGATTATTTTAAAACAAAAGATAACGACAAGTAGATCAAAAGATGTAGCAGAGTACCAGGTATGTCCAGGCTTATTTTCGATTTCTTTTGAAGTTATTTAGCTGTTCTTTTTAGAAAGTGACCCGGTATAGTCGATCAGGGAATTATCTAGTTACTGCTTTCAGTGACGGGAGAGTATCAATTTTGAATACAAAAAACGGGACACTTTTATTCCCGTCCTTTCAATTCAAAGATGTACAGGATGTTGACTTTGACGCAAAAGAGGAGTATGTTGTTATTGCAACATTGAAGGAAGTTACAGTTATTTCTTTACAAGAAAAGGGTATAATTGTACAGGTAATTGATAGTCCTAGGTTGAATAGACAAAGTGTTTGTCAAATACGAGCTGTTCGGTAATAGTAAGTTTAAATATATTTACACTGCTCTAATGTGTTTATTTGGAAAAGCTACGCTACTTTTGAAGGCCAAGAGACACTGTACGCTATTATAAATTCAACCTCCAAAGGTCATGCGTTTATTTGTGCCTGGAAACTATCGCAGCAACGAAAGTACCCTGTGACAAAACCAAAAACAGTTGGAATTTGCCGTAAGAATGTAACCTGCTTTTCAGTTAGGTAAATGTGAACTTAAAATTAATGGAAATTATGGCTATTTAACGCTTTACTTTAAGCCCTATGGGTGATCTATTAGCTTTTGCATCAAACGACCTTTCTGTCAGTTTGCTTGATGCTCAAAAATATAAGGTAAAAAAAATTATATTGAAACGTGATCTGTTTCAATTCATAAGGTTCTCATTTTATCTTGCCGTACAGCCTTTGTTAAAAGTAAATCAAATACATGGTTTTGCGATTACAGACTTAACTTTCAACCATTCTGGTAAATATCTAGCGACTGCTGGTGCCGACAATCTATGCAAAGTGATAAGATTAGACATAAATAAGAAACTTGGTAATGAAAGAAATATATCACCTGTACGATTGTATTAATTATGTTTATATAAAAGATATGCGCGAGATCTTTTATCGAGTCATCTATGGTATTCTTAGCATATTGTTGTTTGTGTTGTTGATGCATCTTACTGGACAAATATTTGGTCAAGTAAATTAAGCGCATTATTTTTGGACAAAATAAAATTAAGAAACCAGACAACACTTTTTATAAGTTTGAATCACACCCAAATATCAAAGATGATTTGCATTACTTTTATTAGAGTCAATTTAATATTATAGACTTTTACAGCAAGTAACCCTACATTATTCTTTGTACTAATATGTTCTTTCCATGTATTGTTCTATTTTTGAACCGATTTCATCTCCTCTATTAACTTTTACTTTTGCATCATTTTTTACCCAAAAGTGCCACATATTTTAAAAACCAGTGTTTTTAGAACTCGATATCATGAGTAAATTAACTTTACTACGATTAAATGTTATAGGCTTTGCATTAGAGAGCATCAAGAGCGAATTAGTGGAGATAAAGCTATCTGAAAAGAACAACAACCATCTTTCTCATGTGCAACAAGGCAAAAATGTCTTTGTAAATTGAGATATATTCTTGCACAATACAACAACGAAAAAGCTATTCCGTTAGAGATTACCTATCAGATATAGGTAATATACTACATCAAAGGTAGTGATGGAAGGTTTACAGATACTTTACTATTATAAAATTGAGACACATTACTTGAAAATCATTTTAAAATTACCATAAGTCGCGACTATTTCTGACATTTCAGCTGAAAATGGACAGGAAGCAGCAGAATTCTCCGAATTATAATGAATATCGAAAATCTAGCAACACTGAGTCGTATATTGGGGATCCAACAAGAAGAAAAATATCTCTCCAAAGAAGTTTTTTAAAGATGCATTGAGAGATGCTCTTTCTCATGCTATGGTTTCGGTACAAAGGTTCCCCCCTAAAAAAAAAAATAAAGAGGGACAAGATAGCCTTAGAAAGAAAAGAAAGCAAACTCCTCACAATGGTATCAAAAAAAGTAAAACGTGAAATTGGTTACAATGCACTAACCAAGACATCGCTTTGCTTGCTAGAGAAGTCCGTCGATACCATTAAAAGGCAAGCTCAAAATGTATATTCACACTCGGAAGACTTGAATTGGTTCCCTAATTATTTTGCAATATTTTTTATGCATTATAGATTTACCAAAAGATCTGTCTTTACAGTCGCAACTCATCCTCAATTCTTCATCTATGTGGTATTATCGGTTGTGTTATTTGTTTAAATAAAATGTGAAAGATAGGACGCGAGTTATCTCACACGATGTAAGAGTGTTTATGAAGTAAATACGACAATCTACTTACAGAAAATGATGCAGGATTTGCTAATCCTCGAGACGATGAAAATTGTGGCTTATGAGCGGTAAGTCTTGCCGTATTTAAGAATGAGGATGGTTAGAAAGATGTAAAAAAAAAAAAAAAAAAAATGATGCTAGTAATATTCAGATCCAACCCAAATATCTACACAGTATATGGGTTGCATTTGGAGCGTTTCGAGAGCAAGCTAGGATCATACAAATCCTCACGTTTAGAAGAAGTTAATCATTGCATGTGGCTTGATGCTTTTGGTTGCCTCCCCAAACTAACGGCAGACATATTTTAAAGACCATTGGTACTATATGTTACTTTACCAAAGTACAGTCAAACCTATGGAAATTGGCGTTTTAAAAAAAATAATTGTCATTTTTTTTTTAATCGGTTAATCAAACAGTAAAGCAATCACAAAGGTTCTTTATTCAAGCATTTAGGGATTACATTAATCGAGTGCAGAATAAAATTTTGTATATGTTCAACAGGAACATCTTCATTGCCTTCAATTATTCTTGAAGAAAGTATTTCTGTATCTTTCAATTTCCCTCTTCTAACTCGATCCCTCAGTGCTTTCCAAAACATCTCGGTAGGATTGAGTTTAGGCGAAAATGGAGGGAGATATACTGGTATAAACCCCTTTTTAAAATCATAGGGTCAACGATATTACGAGAGTAGATCGGAGCGTTACCTATAACAATATGAAATCCTTTCATGTTGGGATATTCATCCTTCGTTTTCTACAACATCTTTTTTTCATTTTTGATGTACTTATGTGAATTCGCCAAATTAGTTGATCGAAAGGGCGGATCTACAACGAAAGTAGCCGCTTAGTTACTAGAGTCATCCACAATCTCGCCTCTGCCATCTTCATAAAAAAAATTAATCTCAAAGCACAATGGATACAATAATAAAACAAGAGAAGGCGATCTAATTATTTTTAAAAAGTGGACAATTTAAAATATTTAAACCAATATAATGACTAGACAATCTTTTTATTAAGCTATTCAAATTGGTGTAAGATAACATCAAAACATGCTACTGTTTCATACTAATATGGGCCAAAATACACCATAAGTATTTTAATGAAAAGAGTTTTCTTGTGATCTGTATCACTCTAGAAAAATATTGCTTCTGGGCTAATTGATTCGACAGATGGTTCACTAAATTCAACGAGCCCAATGTTTTCTTTTACTAGTTGCTTTTGTACCTGCTGTGTTGTAAGAACGCCATCCTATAAAAAAAGTCAGAACTCCTGTAAATAATTTTCGCGGTTACAGTATACATACGAACAAAGTTGCTAAAAGTTCAAGATGCTGAACATAACAAAGTCTATCATTCCAGTTTATTGGTAGTTTAGCTGACCTTTTTTCGATAAACTTCCAGTAGTTTTTGTCATACAGAGACATCTCACTCAGAATGACTTGAGTCTTGAGTACTTGCAAAGAATAAGCTTTAAGCTTTTTAAATATTTCCAATGAGGCATCTTTATAATGAGCAGCTTCTTTTTTCAAAGTAGATACACTGCATTCAAGGATTTTTAGCGAGTCTTCAATTGTATGTGCTGTATTTTCTTTTATGGCACCACTATAATATACATCAGTAAGAATGAAGATACTGTAGACCGAATTTGATAATACTACCTTGACGCTTCCACAATTATTAGTTCCATGTTGTTTTGGTTTTTCAAAACACCAAGGGCATCAACAAGCCTGTTAAAAGGGGCAGAACGGAGATCATAATCATAGTCTTTAAGGTTCAGACAGCTTGAGGATAAAAAGGGGGTTTCATAACTAGAGTGTTGCTTTCTTTTTTTTTTTTTAGAGTTGGTCATATCTTCTAAATCCATTTTCATTTTGTTTTGCTGATATGTCTATGTTATAGTTATTTTAGGCAAGTAAAGAATTCTATGGTAATTCTCAAAAAAAAAAAAAGAGGTTATTTTGATAACCAAAAGGACCCAAAGATGTCTGGTATTATTATTCTTTATTCAGGCTAGATGTTTGTTCAAGTGCACACACAAAAGTATTATGGCTGATAAACAGAATGAGTCATGGCAGAGCCTCCGTCTTTTTGCTATCACCGGGTTATTTTAAAAATTGGCGACCATATTCATCATACAGCTCCGAAACTCAAGAAAATGAGATGTTGAATAGAAAAATAAAAGAAGTGTAAGCTACATAAATCCTATCATCGTAATTTGATAAACAACTCTGAATCTTTTTATTTATTAACATGACGTTATGGACATTATGTGAATACTTTTTAGCCTTTCTTTTCTAGACCAATTAATATTGAATAGCAATAGTTAATTTAATTAATATTTGCACAAACAAATGATGTTTCATTTGCTTTGTGATTTGAATAGTTTATGCTGTGGGCTTTAAAAAAGCAATTCTATGAAGGCTGGAAAAGGATGTTAATTAAACCTCTCCAAGATATTATAATCTATGGAACAATACTACCTATTAAGCATATATATACGAAATCATCAGTGAGACTAGCTTGAGTACATAACACTCAGCGTATTTTGGTGGGCAGTCGTTTGATCTTATTCCTTTTCTAAAGCTTGTATGAGTTCCACACTGTATTATTTTATTGGCCCAAAAGCTCTTAGTGTATCAACTAATGTTCATTACAATAGTCCTATTCATCGCTCTTCTTTTGTTATGGAAGCTATGAACGAAAGAGGCTATGTACTTATTATAGATTGAAATCAATAGTAAAATTAATCCACAAGATAAGGAGAACAAGTTCAGGTCTGGCATGGTTGCAGCCTGTTAGACGGTTACTGTCAGCAATTATTAAGGCATAATTTGACCCTCAAAAAAATCACGATACAGAAATATCAATAAAAAAGTAAGAATTGAAAGGGTCATGAAGTATCAAAAATGCTATTCATATTATTTTATTCTTACGAATAAGTTGATCCACGTTTTTTTTAAACTTTTTATTCGGACGTCTTTAAACATAAAGTCCATCCAGTATTCTGTTAGTTATTTTCCTAAATATTTAAATAAAGAGCCTTTGTAATCGTTTTAACCAAAACATCAGTCAATTTACTGGCAAGAAGTGGTTAATTTATTTTCAAAAAGATGATCAAATTAACTTCAAATAGTTGGGTAAAAGAGTTTCCTTTTTTTTGGGGGCAATTTTACCTCACACAATTGATCAAAATCATTTAAAAAAGTGGGTGAATCTTTCAAACATTTGGTAAATTGAGAGTGGAGTCACAGTACTGAATTTTTAATCGATTAAAAAAAATAACAATGAAAATTTAGTTAAATTTAAGAAAGTTGTATTTGAATACCCCTATTAGAATAGTGTTTTTTATAACATTTAATAATATGACGCTTTGAGTGATTATAGAAACCATAGAGATCGCTGATAAGGACATCATTGCAGGCATCAGCAATTCGATCAGATATATTTTCTTCAGCCAATAATCGATCACGCTTCATTTTGCCTTTGACTACTCCCCAGAACTGTTCAATAGGTCTCAATTCAGGTAAGTACGGAGGTAAGTACATCACTTTATAACCTCTGCGTTCGATTTTTCTTATCATTAGCTTGGATTTATGAATTGAGGCGTTATCCATTACAATATAATTTCCCTTCAAATTTTTATTAAGGTCTATTATATCAAGAAGCGCATTCATGAATTTAACGAAATGCGCAGTAGTTGTGCCTTTTGCTACTGGTTTATTATCAGTATGATACTCAAACTCTGGATCCTTTACATCAACCTCAGTTACGATTCTTTTTGTTCCATTATTAGTTTTTCTCTTTTTACTAATAGATTGCTTTTCTTTTCTTGGTGGAGGTTTTTTCATCACAAAATGAACAATACTAGATGAATGGATAGTACTAATAATAGTATGTGTTACCGCTCTAGTTGTTGATTGTTTTACTATAGCAGGGCTACCCTTTTTTGATCTTGCCCAATTATTTCTTATGTTAATATGAAATCCGGCTTCATCAATGAAAACACGATTCTTTGTAAAATCAAGATTAGAGTCTTTCCATTTCATAAACCACTCAAATCTTGTCTCCATGTTTTCTGGTGAATTTCTTATTTCAGGTTCAAACAATGGTTTCTTGATAGTGATAGGCATTGTATTACGTAAATGATTACTTAGTTGCGACTTTGAGATAGTGAAGCCTTCAAATTGTTCAGTCAAACTTTTCATAATATCATCCGAAAATAGTTGAGGATCATTATCCAATATACCCTGTAGATACTCGTTATGTTTAGTAGTGAACGAGCTTTTAGGGCCACTATTTTCTTCGGATTTCTTATATGGGATCTCCTCTGTTTCTTTATAGCTATTTCACCATCTTAACGCAGTGCGATAATTGATATTTAAGTCATTTGCAACCTTGGCTACCAACCCACGTTCTTCAGGCTTTTTAACCATATGATCTATAAATGTCTCTCTGGTAAAGTCGCTATAGTTTTTGTATGATTTATCCGAATCTGGTACTTTAATCTTCGGTTGCTTTTTGGGAGAAGACTTTTCAACAGTTTTCTCCGGGCGTTTAACACTTAAATAGGTTTTCTGGCTAGTAATTGTTTCAAGAATTATATTCGGATCATCAATCTGTGTAAGAACATCCTCCATCGGACCGTAAACGATTTCTCCTTGCTCATTATAAATGTTGTCTTGTCCATCTTCATAAAAAAATGTGCTCATTGTTAGAAAATTTTTTTAGTAGAAAAAAAAAATAACAAAATTCAGTTGAAGAAAAGGGACAATATTGTAAGTTAACCGCCTAATTTAATTACTTGGCCTTTAATCAATCGTTGATATTTATACGGGTAGCATGGACAAATATTCTTGAGCTTGTGACATTTATTTTTCAATTTCCGACTATCATTTTTGCCTTTTGGCCAATCATTTTTATGAAAGTGACAATTATTTTTATGAAAACGCCAATTTCCATAGGTTTGACTACATTGAAATTTCAAACGACGATCAGTGTAACGCAATCTACAGCAAAGAAAGCATAACGTTCGTACCTTTTTGGCCTTGACACTAATTTTATCTTTGATCTCTTGTCGTGTTTTTAACTGGATGTCATTTCTATTGATAGTGCTCAAAATCGACCCAAAGACATAGAAATACATACTGCTCAAGCACTGGCCAATATTAAACCCTCTGTAGGAAACGATCACGGTCATTTTTTTTTAAAAATATGGCCAATCATAGAAACATCTACTTAAGAAAAAAAATTGGTTTGCCGAAAAAAAAAGCTCGCCAGATTGCTTAAAAAAGATCTGACTAAAAACATGGTGCGCATAAAAAATATCATTGTGCGCGTAAAGTTACCCTTTTAAATTGCTTCATTGAATCACCGATTTTTGAGCATAACAATCCCCTGCTCTCGCACTTCTCTCTCTCCTTTTATTTCTCCTCTTCTCTATCTCTCTTCCTCTTTCTTTTGTACTCGTCGAATATTATATTTTAAGTAAAAAAAAAAAAAAAACGCCACGCTGGTATCTTAGAGGCTTTTAACTGAAGGACGTTTACTCTTATATTCAATTTTTATTTATCTTACCCTATTGAAGAATGGCACATGGACCAATGTTTGGAATGAAAGTAACAGGTAAAGAAAAATAAGTAAAAAATATCTCTTTTTTTTATTAAATACCTCGATTCAGGTGGTGATAACGACCGCACTAAAGTTCACGAAGAAGCAGCCAAAGATGGCAAAACAGGAGAGGACATTACATTCAAATACACGAAATACAAAGTAGCGGGCAATGGTTCTTTTGGTGTAGTATACCAAGCGAAGGTGGTCGGAACCAACGACAACGTCGCTATAAAGAAAGTGTTTCAAGACAGACGCTTTAAAGTAAACAAAGTGATCGTATACAAAAAAGGGGAAAAGAATAACGTAAGAATCTCTTAGAATCGGGAATTACAAATCATGCGCAGTGTTTGGCATCCCAACATCGTTTCGTTAAAGGCTTTTTTTTATAGTCATGACGAAGTAAAGGTTGGTTTGTACTTGTAATGAATTAGAAGAATGAGGCTCATTAGTAAACATTAGAAAGAAGATCTCTATTTAAACCTGGTATTGGAGTATGTACCAGAAACATTATATCGAACCTCTCGTAATTATGCAAAAACCAGACAGCCTGTACCTATGTTATATGTAAAGCTTTACACATATCAACTTATGCGTGCTCTTGCCTTTATTCACTCGCTCGGTATTTGTCATCGTGATATCAAACCCCAAAACGTACTAATTGATTCAAATACCGGCATACTCAAGTTATGTGATTTCGGAAGGTAAATAAAGAGATGAAGGAGGAGCGAAAAAAAAAAAGGATATACCAAAACCAACACCATATTTTGTAGTGCGAAAGCTCTTCATGCAGGAGAACCTAATGTATCATATATCTGCTCTCGCTACTATAGAGCACCAGAACTTATATTTGGTGCTACGAATTATACATGTAGTATTGATGTATGGTCCGCAGGTTGCGTAATGGCAGAGCTCATGCTTTGTCAACCTTTATTCCCGGGCGAAAGCGCTATTGATCAGCTAGTTGAGATTATTAAAGTATTGGGTACTCCTACCAAAGAACAACTGCTAGCCATGAACCCATCTTACACCGAACATCGCTTCCCTCAAATCAAACCCCATCCTTTATCCAAAGTCTTCCGCCCACGTACGCCTGATGAAGCCATCTCTTTTATCACAAAGACGTTACAATACGAACCTCTTAAACGTATTACAGCTTTCCAGTCTTTATCTGACCCTTTTTTTGACGAACTACGAGAACCCAACAAAAAAATGTTGAATGGAAAAAACTTTCCTGATTTATTCAATTTTACTCGTCATGGTAAGTGAAATATGGTATTTTATTAGAATTGTATTTTTGATGTGTGTATTTAATAATTAGAGTTGTCGATACAACCCGAATTAATTCGTAAAATTGTTCCTCATCATGTGGAATCTACTTTAGCTGCAAATGGCATTGATATTCATAACTTTGTGCCCGTGACATCGGAAGAAATGGGAAGTATCGATGTACCTCGCTAGATTTTCCCTTCTCTATCGTTAATAATTACTTCTTTCTTATTTTTTTCTTCAATTATATTCTATATATAAACATCCGATTTATCATCATTGGCTTTTTGATGCAAGATATGCGAAAAAAAAATATGTATCCTTTAAATATTAGCGTTCCATGTTTTTATAGAAACACATCATGCGTTATTGAAGAAATATATAGAAAGAGGACAACTGCACAAAAAGGCATTGTGATTCAGCTAACACAGACCATGTGCGTACCTGATAGCGTTACACGAATAGAGCATTGACTATGTAACGCGAGTAAAAAAAAAAAAAGAATGAGTGATAAAATAGTTGAAATTAACTGGCTGTTTTTTAGGTCAAATAAAGATGTAAAAAAAAAACGTTTTACTTCCTATATTTATTAAGATAGCCTCTTTCCCCCCCTTCTCTTTCTTCTTTTTTTCTTATATTCACGATTTTCTTATCTTTATACCAAGTAAAATAGATCGAATACACAATTCAGCGTATTAGTAACAATCCTTTAGTTAGACTATGTCAGAGTTCGCAGGTGTTCGTTTATCTTGGGAAAGGGTTATTGCGGCTGCAAAAGACTTGCCTGATTCAGCATATGTTTACCAAGAAGAAACGACTGACGAACGAAATCAAAACCGGCCAGACGGATATCTTTTGTTTGCGCTTGAAAACATTTTTACAATCATTAGTAGAGGTACAGATAGCTGCAACATCCCTTTATTCCTTTTAATGACAAAATTAGGTGTTGGATATGTTGCTTTTATGTCAACAATTATACATGAGATGGACAACGAGTGCCCAGTTTCAATGTCGTTCTTAAAGCACATAGTTGACAGATCTGAACTTCCAGATGGACGAACGTTAAAAGCCGTTTCAAAAATAATAATGAAAAAATCGTGTATTAATGGCTACATTCTTTGGATCTTACTTGCACAAAAGTTCGCAGGTCATTTAGCAGAGGAAATGTGGTCAGATGAAGCTTTCGAACATTTGATGATAGCCATCCAATTAAACAGTGGGATGATAAGACTATATGCTATGCTATCTCTTGAATCCTTTGCTATGTCGGGTAAGAACAAAATATGCATGAGGAAACTTTCTCAATCCTTTTTTTTTTTTTTTTTTTTTTTTTTGAATGCAGGAAAAGTCAAACAACAGATCATGTCGCGTCAGCAAGCTATACAACAGTTGTTTTACTTTATCTTATCAGAATGTGACACTACACTTCAATCATACCGCTCACCTATCCTATTTCCTCATATTGCTTCTATACCAAAGAAGAATATCAACAGCAATTTATTTTTGAATTTTTTATTTTCTGTGTTTACGAGAAGGAAAGAGATAACAGATAATCCCAACAGAAACATGATTAGCATGAACATAAAGCAAAAGAGAACTAGAAGTTTATCAGTAAAGAATTCCTATACACAACTATGGAGTGAAGCTTACCAAGTCCAATTCTGTGCACAATGGTTATTGGACAGCATCTTTACTAAAAAAGCAAGAAAAAAAAAATCATACAAAAAAAGCGCAGACATCTCATAATTATTTAATGTATAGAAAACTGATTCCTACACAAACCCTAAAGTCATAAAGCGCCATAATTTACACGAGGTTCGAAATGACCATCCATTCTTACTGCAAACCGTGTACTCCCCTGATATGACTACAGAGAAATCAGGTATTTGGTATTATGAGGTTTTTCTACTAACGAGTGGTGTCGTTCAAGTTGGTTGGGCAACACCTTCGTGTCAGTTTACGCCCGAACAATCATACGGCGTGGGTGATAATTCAGTAAATACAGTGTTGACTATGCTTTTTTCTTCCAAATTTCTAACATAACCTAGAAAGGGTTTGCATTCGATACGTATCGAGGAGTCTTGTGGGCATCCGGCATAGCAATATTTCCGGACAGCCCAATTATTTGTCAACCAGGCGATGTAATTGGGACTCTACTAAATTTGAAAAAAGGATGTTGTATATTTTTTGTCAACGGAGAAGAAATAGAGTTATCTGTTGAGCTTTCGCCTACTGAAATGTTTCCTGCTGTTAGTTTGGCTGGTCATCAGCACATTGCTATCAATTACGGCAATCGCCCATGGTTTTATAAACAATCAAGAAAAACGCGACCGATATGTAGTTTGGTCAAAGAGAATGAACGTAGCCAATACGTAATAGAAGATAACTGCGAATCACTTTGCATTCTGTGTTACTCTGAACCGAAAAACACAGTTCTCATACCCTGCTTACATAGCGACTTTGGTAGTTCTTGTGTTGAAAAATTGAAAATTTGGTAAATTGATATACAAAACCTAGATTACATCTGTGATTCCAACCATTGTTTTCTCCATAGTCCTTTATGTCGTACAGAGATAGTTAAATAAAATATGTAAAGCGGTAGTGTTTTAACATAGTGAATATGATCATATATATAATTATTAAAGATCCCAGGCTCCCCCCTTCCTCCCTTTTTTTTTTTTTAAAAAAAACAACAACACCGATCCTCTAATTGCTTTTGGTTATTCTTTAAATAGCCGAAAACAAAACATCTGAAGTGTGTTGTTTATTTTCTTACAGCGTTATATTAAAAATAGCTATTAGCTGATCAGAGAGAAGTATATAAAGATGAGGGTATCTAAATGTCATAAGGAACAAAAGTTATCCATGGATCATCCTTTCGGGGAAAAAAAGGAAGGTAAATCACAATAAAATATGCACATAAAAAAGCAAAACAACTTACCAGTGCTTCAGCTGCCGTAAGTCTTTCTTCGGGCTTTACTTTGAGTAAGTTTTCTATAAGACGTCTTGCTATATATTAAAAAAAGACAATACGTTAATAAGTTTGGGTAAGTTAAATGAATAAACCAAACCTGATAATGAAAGTGAATTCCAAACAGACATTTCCTCGCAATATTTCAATGATCCTGAAAGAATTTTATCGTGAATAGAAGCAGAGTCGTCGTCTAATAAAGAAAGGTTAAGCATAAAAATATATATATATATATATATTTACTGTAAAATGGAGGATGGCCGCATAAGCAAATAAAAAGAACAACACCCAGGCTCCAAATATCACATTGATTCCCGTAACCATTTTCAGTTGTTCCTTGTAAGCTTATTATCTCTGGTGCAACTTTTTATATACAGTTGTCAAAATTTGAAGATGTATTTTAATGCGTTTTTACCATAGCTAGGGGAACCACAATAACTATGTAGCAGGCTTCTTTTATTTTGGTGAAGTGTTGCAAGTCCAAAGTCACATATCTTAACTTGTAGTTTGGCCTTGCTAACCATTAAAACTTGAAAATAGAAATTAGAAATAACGATATGTCACAGTTCATGCTTCTTACTGTTTTCTGGCTTAATATCACGATGTACCACACCAGCTTGATGTAAAAACTAAAAATAGGTAATGATCAGTAATCAGATTCCAAGTTTTAATGTAGTATTTACATTAACAGCAGAAAAAAGCTGTGTAAATATTATGCGCGAATGCTCTTCAGATAAATTTGTACTGTTCACAATAAAGTTATACAAGTCACCCTCGGAAAAGCTATTAATTTATGTAAGATGGTGGTATTTCTCAACAACTCAGTTCGCCGACATTCACTCACTATTCCATAACTAAATGGAAGTTTTCAACTTCGTCGTAAACTCTAATAATGCCCATAATACCTGGCTGTACAAAAAAAATGTGGGTATTAGACTAACTGTACCAACCAAAATAAATCAAATTTTCGTTACTAACATGCTTTTCAAGCGACATTAATATAGCTACTTCTTGCATAAACTGCTTTAATATCTCGGGTTTCTTCACAAAACTTTCCTTGCGAATCATTTTGACAGCGTGTTGAATATTTTTGTCTTTTCTAAAGTTGGCAACCGAAATCTTTGAATACAAACTCATACCAATGACTGGTCCTAGTTTGTAGTCATCATCGAACGATGCTATCCTGGATTTACTTGGAGCAAAGATTATCTGGAATACAGTGCTATTAGATAACTGGACGACATCGTTGGAATTTAAGGGGTATGGTTCCTTTGTATATTCTGACATCAAAAGTGTTCCATTCACCCGGATTGGTTTTGCGGCACCTCTGGACGAGTAATAACGTGATGTTGGTGTCCAAATCAATAAAAAGTGTATTACACTCACCTCCTCATATCTCTTAAGCATATTTGTAGCTTGCTAATATTGTTAAAATCAACATATACTTCCTGCTCATAAATCAATACACAAACAATTTTACAGTAAATGTTTGACTTTACAGGATAAATAAGACAATGCTGCTCATGTATCTTCTTGTCATTAATTCTAGACAGTTTCGTTAAGCATCTTAGTTACTGTGTATGTGTGTGCTTATTATTATTGTTTTATTGAGCATACCTAATATTACATCCTTTTCCACTTCCAATTAAATAACCAGGCCGGTCATTTGTTTCATGTTGATGCCTTAAAAATTCTGAGCTGCATGTTGATGTATTCAGGCTGCTTAAAAAAGCCCAAGCGTTACTATTGTTATTCCAGTCTGGCTTTATTCTGGACATTTTTGAGCCTTCTTGAAGATCTTCTACACTCGTCGAACAAATAAATAGTTCCTCATTTTGTGCTGAATTAAAAAAGCTGCTACCACTTTTACTGCTAATTATGCTACTGCTACTACTACTATTAGTACCACTACTACTAGGAACTTGATTGTGGTTGCGTATTGTTTCAGAGTTGCTAGCTTTGTAAAACCGCTTCTTTTTTATGCCACCATAAAAGACGCCTTGATGTAAATCTAGGCCTTTTTTCTTTTTGGCTTTGTCCTTAATTGAGGTATGGCTTCTATCGGAGATAGATAAATCAGAGCTGCATCTGATTAACTCGGAGACGTCTTCCTCTTTCAATCCTTGTTTACTTTGTGTTTGACCCATTTGTAACAAAAAAAAAAAAAAAAAAAAAACTGATAAGAAAAAAAAAAAATGTATAGGGAGACTGGATGTAAAATATATTCATGCACGTGATAGACACTCTATCCTATTGGTTCGTGTGCATGTAAGGTACATTGGTACGTTCATCCGTATTACACCAATAAGAGTTTCTGTAGCTATGTATTAAACATATGTATAACTTGATCTTTGTCGCTTTAAGAATCACAATATGGTTCTGTTTCATACAAGCAAATCCTACACAAAATCATTTTACATCAGTATTTTGCGCAATATATGTCAACAAACCGTTATTTACCGAAGAACCTCTCTAACATATGCCCAACCAAGCGCTTAGTCTGGTTACACATTTTATCATTATACATCAACAGCTCAACAGAACAGTACAATTCGCATCTTACGTACGGTAGGCACCTTTACCTACATATTTCGCTCCTGTGATTCTTCAGTGCCATATTCTCCACCCTCATTTAAATAAACATCTACAGTTATCTAGAATAAACCTTTTCCGATACTTTATTTTTCAAGATCTGAGTTTTTTTACGCGCAAATGTCGGGATTGATATTGACACATAACAATCAAAGCCTTTTTAAATTATTCCATAAAAAACATGATAACAAAACAACTAGAACTTTATTTCTATATGTTAGTAGTTAATAAAACTACCACGAGTTTTGATCACCAACCTCATTCGTTTTGGCATCGTGTCAATGAGTTTGTTGACTTGCTTAGTTCTTATACGGCTTCAGACACTCTTCAGCAATACTAGGTTTGTTTCTAAAGAAAGTCTTTTGTATAATCCTTGATTAAACTGCTGTTCAATGCCCATCCACAAGTTTTCAATTGAATCAAAATCTGGAGATTGAGCGGGCCATTTTAATTTCACGATGGAGTTTGCAACTCCCCATTCTTTTGCTGCAGATGCTGTATGAATGGGCGCATTATCGTTCATCAAAGTTTCACCAACAATACTGTTGTAGAAATTGAGCAGTGTTGGCTCGTAAACATTCTCAACGAAATCTTAATTTGATCTCTTCTTAGAGATAATCGTCAATTTCGCCTTTATTCCATAGCTTATACCGCCCCAGACCATTACGGTGGTTTTTTCACTTTTAAAAATAGGTCTGAGGCACTCCTTATGGTATTCCCCCCAGAACTCTCTTCATATCTATGATGCCGACACACATTCTTTTCAAAATCGATGCTAAACTCATCAATTCAAATGACCTTTCTCCACTGCTTAAGGGTTCAATCTTTATAATTTTTGGCAAATCGAAGTTTGGCTTTGCGATGCTGTTCACCGAGAAATGGCTCCTTCGCGGCAATGCGTTTATGAATTCCCATAATTTGAGCTCATAGGTAATAAACCAAACGTCTGCTTCAAATGGCAATCGTGACTGAATGAATTTAAGCGAAGCTCCTCTGTTTGCTTTAACGATTCTTCTCAAAGTTATTTTGAATTCCTCGGTGAAAAAGTGGGGTCTTCCAGAGCCATCTTGTCGTTTGGTAGTTCCCTTTTTCTTAAAGTTCTTAATCATACAATTTACAGTTGATGTTAAAATGTTCATTTCAGAGGCAATTTCGGTTTATTTTAGTGAAATCTGTGACATTCTGTATTTTGATTTTATCTTCATAAGAAGTTTGAGACAATTGTAGGAATGTACATGTTAAGATGTGTAAAGAAAAGAGATTGTTTGTACAGTTACAAAATCCGAAGTAGGTTTATTCTCAGACAATTATATCCAAGATATTTAGCAATCACACTGGTGCTCAATCTTCAACAACACAGTATTCTCTCTTCAGCCACAACAAGCAAAGCTCACGTTCCCATTATCAAGTTTCGCAGTCAAGCACATTAACCAGACTCCTCTCCTGTACTCTAATTCCTCTTTGCATCTCTTTTCAATCTTTTGTTTAAGGGACCAGAATTATATTCCCTTAAATAAAGTTATAAATAAAGGAACAAATGCTTTTTATTTGTATAACAGTGTATACACTAAAATGACAAGTGTCAGTTAAAAACCATGATCATTTTTCTGATGCTCTGGTTTGAGAAAAAGCATAATAATACAAGGACTTGATTTGTTCCTGACACTAAAACCCGCCCAACATCTCAACAATATCCGTATCGTCGCCATACATAGCATCATATTCATCTTCGCTAAAACTCTGAATATCCTCTTGTTCTGAGGTTACATCATCTTCATTGATACTGTCATTTCGTAATATGCTATATCGAATCTCTATTGTAGCCTTATTAGAAAACTAACAAAAAACCATTATGCCTTCTTGCAAACCTTCTGCTTTTTTTCTTTGAAGTAATGAGTATGTATCAAAGAACGTGGGCTTCTTTACTTGCCTTAAAATGCCACCCACTTTCCCTTTTCTCGATGACATTATACCATACATTGATTCTAGGCATCGATAGTTGCTTGGTGTATGATTTTGCCAGTCTTGTTTTGTACGTAATGTGTCGGCAACACTTAAAGAATCTAACGATTTTGTACAATCCTCAATACGATCATGAAATGTTATGAAATTCTCATGTAAGTAAGAAATAAACAGGTCATTGTCTACTGGCAACTTGTTTATGATATCCTATTTTATCATTTTATAAATTCTTCTATGTTCAACAAAGTAGTTTCTCACCTCCGGTTTTGATTCAAAATATCCATGTGAGTCACGCTTTGCGTAGAGCACTTTACCCACCGCATGAAATAGTGATAATGGCTCCGTGTTTGTTTCGAACATATCCGTGTCATCTCTTTTCCTCTTTTTTCTTGGTACTGTATCACTGCGAGTTTCTCGCGTGGAATAAAATTGAAGCATGTTGATGGCAGCACGAATATCGCCATGGCTTAACTCTGCAATCTCCTCTAGCTTGTTCTTTTCGAATTTAATACTTTCCTTGGTTAATATATTGTTCATTGCTTTTAATGTAGCACTTTTAGTTATTGGAAGAAATCTACAGATTCAAATTATCAATTCATGTATCCATATACGTGTTTTCTTTTGTTTCCTTACTCTATTGTGTGAATTCTGCGGTCTTCAGACATTTTAGGAGGAATCAAATCTCTCACACTGACAAGTCGCGTCTCATTATTCTTTCGATAAGTGTCGGATAAAATCCAGGAATCACTTATGACAAATATGATTAAGAATGGCAAAGGAACTTCAATGTATGTACTTAAAATGGAATGAAACTGTGTTTTTACAAGATCTAATGCAAGGTTGGGTATATCGTCAATCAAAATTACTTTTTTGTTGTGAGAATCTCCAAGAGTAGGTGTGCGTATCGATTGGTTTAAAAACTGCTGAAAATGCATAATGGTACTAACTTTAAAAAAATCTAGTTAATCGCAATGACATCCCTTTTTTTTTGTGCATACTGTTGGGACGAATGTCATCGCCTGAGGGCAAATTGTGAACCCATTCAATGATTTGGTAACCCATTGATTGGCATAATATTCTTGCTAGTGTACTTTTACCACATCCCGAACGACCTGTCAATATTAAAACTTTTGAGGGACCTTTGTTTCGCCCAATAGAGGAATTGTCGATGGCAAGCTTTACTTCTTTGATTCTGGCTGGTCTCACTGCTATTTCATTCTAAAAAACATTCAGAGAATTAGGCTTGAGAATTACGAAATTAATAATCTTTACTTCAGATTCTGGTGTGTAAAGATCCACCCAGAGTTCGTCACGTATCGCTTGGTCTATGCTAGTTAATTTATATAATTGAACCAGAATTTGAATGCTTTGGTTTACCTGAAATGCGGGAGCTAGATAGACTTTGTGTATCTCTTTGAGAAGAGGAATGTGGTAAAATAAACTTCTATACAGTTTTATTAAATTTCTGATTTTCTATTACAATGCACATTCTTTACCGGTGTAGTGTTAAAACTCATGGTGTAAAAAAGTTTAAAATATTGAGTTACATGTTTTCTTTTTTTTTTTTTTTTTTTTTTTTTTTTAGTCACATAGCGGAGAGATAAGATTAATTTTTTCATGCACCATCCTCAGAGACTCCTGTACGCTCCGACACAAGGCACCAAAAGCCTCGCCTTTTGGACTTTTTGTTGCATACAGTGTTCACGGTATCAAGTTGCACGATTCCAAAACTTTTTGCGCATTTAAAAATTTCAATTTGTGTAAATTCAATTAGCCAATTTGCGTTGATCTAGCAGGTCAATTCGCGTTTTTCATTTCCTAAATTTGCGCAAAAATCGAAGCCAATTTGCATGATTCTTTTGGTATCACGAGCACAAGTGCGGGGATCATTTACTGTGTAAGGAAAATGAACCAGTCCAAAAAAAAAGAGTAGGGGCAGAAATATGTGCACTATCTATGAACCGAAATGGGTTTGTGTAAAAAACGATTGGTTTCGGCGAATAATGCGCTCAGGCCCTTCGTTGAATCATTTACCTTTTGTTTTGACAAGTATATACTATGCATGTTTAAGTAGAAGCACTTATTGGACTGTTATCAAGAGTCATTTTAGAATAGCTAGATTTATTTCTGACAACCTTCCTATTTACAGATTCGAAGTGTGATGTACCTTTATTATTGTGAACAAAAAAGGCAAATGAAAAAAAATACTTATTTTTAATTACATATCTTCTTCTTTCGTTTAGATCAAAATATGTGCTCTTGCTGGTGAAAGTGTGCAATCTTTTATTGCCAATAATATACCAAAGTAAATGCTGAAAAGCACCTAAAAAGATTAGAAGAAATGGAAGGAGGCAAAAATACAATTTTTGGTGAATTAAAAAACAGTAAACAATGCTCAAGTAGCTGATTTTCTTAACTTTGTTTATTGACCTACAGATGAATATTATGGCAATTATTTATACAATTTAAAAAGAGTTTAGATGAAAGAGATACTTGGTGTTGTCCGGAAATATATCAACAAATTTGATGAAAACACTTTGCGTTCTTTCAATATCTAGTGCAAAAAGCACAAACTTGACTTCTTGTTAATGGATTCTGAACGTAAAGTTTTGAAATAGGAGAGTCAAAAGATAAGATTTCGTCGATTGATCATACTAGAAAAGTATCATGGTAATAATAAAGTAAAAGGTTTGTGCCAACATTTATCTTAGATAGCGCAGCAAGCAACGATTAAAATATTTTACCACAGCACAAAATACAAATCAGTAGTTTAAAAGAAAGTTTTTTTTTTTTTTTTGAGTATCATTGGTTATTGTCGTAAGTCTGACCTAACCAAACAAGACAAATTCATAAACCTGTTGCAGCGCATGGTTAACAATCACTACCAACGCTCACTTGTCGACAAGGTGTTTGTATCCCCGTGTAGTAATGCAAGTTTTCTTCTATCTGAAAGAGACTTTTGAAATCAGTTTGATATGTTTAGCCAGCTGGAAAACGTTCATGTCAACAAAAAATAAATTGATAACAGCTATTATGTAATTTAGTTTTGAACCAAAATGCTGAGCTATGTTACAAGCAACGTTAATATCTGTTTTGTTTCTTGGGCTTCGCTGGGCTATTAGTCAACGTTACTGATTTAAAGGGGTTTATCAGATAACAAAAAAAAAAAAAAAAATAACTTCGAGAATTTGGGAAGAGACCAGTTGTTGAATGATGATAAAGTTATAAAGTTATTTGATTGTCAAAAACCATGCAAACAAAAGTTAAATTAATGCATATCAGCTTTTTTATGTACTTTTCAAAATAAATACTATGCAAAGCATCCACTTTTATTTAAAAAAAAATACAATCTACGCCTCCTTTGTCTGAACGGCCCATGTTAAATACGCGATTGCAACCGTATCTAACATACGATCCTTTATAATGACCTCATTCTTGATATCGTGATTGCCCTCTTCTAGGCTTTTGGGAAAAGTATAATCTGAACTAGCTGTCAATAAACCACTTGCATTTTTTTCATACTATATTCGTAATAAATTAAAATGGATACAAAGATCAATTATCCTTACTTCTATTCGGATATTCTTTAATATAGCTCTATCCTTCTTTTTGAGGTTGCTCATTAAAGTTAGTCCACCTACTGTTTCAGCAAACGTTGCTATCGCTGTATTGTGGGTTCTGTAATATTTGACATTAGTCAGCTTTTTTTTTATCTTTTTCAATGCTTACTTTTGCTGTGAATTTTGTGTTTGGCGACGATCCTATATACAAGCCACATCAACAACAACAAAAAAGGCATTCTATTGAATGTGTATTTACCCGTAAAATAGCTGTGCAAAATCCTTTTGAAAAAGTAGAAATTCGCATGTCTACTGATGGTTAGAATTTTCATTGGGGGAAAATAAACGTCCAAAATTACCGATTGAACTTGCATAAGGGTCACTCTTATTTAACAAATAAGAAAATGTCCAAGGACGAAAAATTTTAACAACTGGTTTTCCAAGTCTATCCCAAATTAACAAAGGGTGAAGTCCATGTCTTAAAGTAAGAATAATGTATATAATATATACAATTGTTGCTAAACTAAGAGCTATGGTGAAGCGAATAAAAATAGTCCATTCGTATCGAAGAATAACCTGCATGAGGTCGATGGTAGCATCGAGATGAGCATAAAATGCTGCTACAAGCGGTGGTTGCGTCGGATCAAGCAGCTTCATTAGAGGAAGAAAAGAAAGAAAAGAAGCGGGTTCCAAAAAATAGTATTCCTCAAAAATGAAAGTTTCATTTTGCTCAAAAACTTTTAAAGGTATGTTGTTTTTTAATAAAATAAAGGCAACGATTGTTTGTATTTAAAAAGGTCCAAATAATTATGCGTTTTCAAATGAAACACGTCAAAACTCTTTATTAAAAAAGATCGGACAATCGGGCGGCTAAATATAGTTAGGTAGAAGCTTCCGGTCCGGACTTCTTTACCTCTGGCAATGGAACTCACCCTTTTGAAGATTAAGTTGTAGGTACGTCAAAGAATCCTTCTTTTCCCAAAACCATAGGTAAGATCATCCATCCTATAAAAAAAGTTAGAGAAAGAGAGATTGGTGTTAGAGGGGTTGAAGGCGACATACGGATGAAACTGAACGGCTTTTGTCTGGAAAGAGAAACTTAAACTTTTTTTTTTTTGAATGTACAGATCACAATGGCTCAACGTCTCACTTACAGACGCCGCTGCTCTTACAACACTCGCTCCAACCGTGTTGTTGCTGTCAAGACTCCTGGTAATTAAGAGAAATAAAACAGCAAAAAAAAAAAATCGCTAACACTATGTTTAGGTGGAAACTTAGTTTACCAATACCAAAAGAAGCCCGTTAAGGCTCCTCGTTGTGGTGACTGTGGTGAAGCTCTTAAGGGTGTAAGTTTTTTTTGCGACATTTGTGATAAGCCGATCAACTTAATTTTTATGAAATTATAGCTCAAGGCTCTTCGTCCTCGTGAATTTGCCACCGTCTCTAAGACCAAGAAGACCGTTAGCCGCGCTTATGGTGGTTCCCGTTGTGCTCACTGCGTCAGAAACCGTATTGTCCGTGCTTTCTTGATTGAAGAGCAAAAGATTGTTAAAAGAGTCCTTAAAGGTCAATAAACAATCCATTTTTCACGAAATAAAATGATTCAATAAAAATGTTTTATTATACATGTAAAATGTCTATTGTTTCTGGCGTTTACCAGAACTTGTTTTTTCGTTTAGCGCACCTTTTCGTTTAACTGAGGCAACTAATTGCTGAAGTGACGATTTGCTGTCTTTGGTTGGTTTAGCTGAACTCTTCTTCCATTCATCTTCGCCATTTGTATCCTCTTTCATCTTGGTGTGTCTGGCATCTAACAATTTCTTCATACTCTTGGTTTTCTTAAATTGAGGGTTAGTCGGGTCGATAGCAAAGTGATGAGACTCTTGGATAGCAGCAAAACGAGGATCGCTAACGTCAATGTCAAAGTCGTCTTGGGTAGATTCTTCTTTCTTTCCTTTCTTTCCTTTCTTCTTCTTTTCCATCTTTTCTTTCTTCAATACTTCCTTCATGTTAAAGCCTTCATCTTGAGCATCTCCCATAAGCAACTCAAGTTCTGCACGATCACGAGCCTTTTGTTCACGTTCTTCTTTAGAGGCTCTTTTCTTTTTCTTTTTCTTCTCATTCTTCTCATCTATATCCGCAAATCCTTCAGTTTCCATTTCAGTCATGGCTTCCTTGAAATATGGATCGTTCTCAGTTTCAGCATCCATATCAGCTAAAAAAGAAAAAAAAAGTCAACACACATATGATTTAGGACACAAAGTACTTACAATCATCTTCATCTTCTTTGGATGTTTCTGGTTGTTTAGAAGCCTTCTTTGCCTTCTTCTTTTCCTTGACTTTACGCATGTATTTTTCTATTGACGTTTCTTCTTTATCCTCTTGGTCACCATGATCTTGTCTATTCTTGACTGCTGCACCTGCTGCTTCGCTTAAACCAGGTGTGAATGTGATTTCCATATCCCCTTCATCTTCGTCTTCGTCCTCGTCCACGTGGTCTTTGTATGCATTTCCATTCTTTGCACCTAATAATTTCTTATATTTCGCTTTAAGTGCTTCAACATCCTCCTCTTCATCGTCTTCATCTGAAGATGCAAGATAAGCATCAAAGTCAAAATCCTTTATATCGTCCTGTGTAAAATCACGTCTTGTAACACGGAAACGGTCAACATCATCTTCATCCCATGTAAGAGTAACCTTTGTTCTTTGTAACGCTTCTGTAGTAAATTTAGTAGGTGTATAGTTATCAGGTACAATAGTAGCCTTGTCTTTAATTTCGTCATCAAAGGGCATGTCTTCAGGTACATAACGTAAATCAAAGAAATTGGCACTGCTTTCGTATTCTGTATTGTCACAGCTTTTGTAAATCACCTTTGCTGTTTTAGGGCTATCACATTCGATCACAGCATAGTAATATTTAAGTCTGTCAAGCTGATATTTACGAAGTGCATCTTGATCAAAGTCACGTCCATCTCCTTCCTCCAATTGGTTTTTGATAATGGTTTCCTCTGTGATCTCTTCCTCATCATCCTCGTTGTCGCTTTCTTCCTTCTTTTTGAAAATATCTTTTGGAGGGCCGTTTACTTCTTCTGATGCTAAACGCTCTTTACCAAACTCTGAAGGATATATTGTCACACTCTTAATAATGCCTGTATCAGGTTTGAAGCCATTCAAAGCTTTTAAAATGTCAACTGCCTTGATCTTATCCCAATCCATATTAACAAGAGCCAATCTGCTGGTTTCGTCGCCCTCTTCAATGCGCTAAGCACAATATAGTTTAGTCAAGAACTTTTATCATTTGCATGTTTTTTTATATATATATATATTACTTGTATAGCATCCAACTCATCAGGCTCACTGTCTAAATCGGATTCGTCGTCGGTTTCATCAGACTCAGAAGAAGAAATTTCACCTCTACCACGCATGGGATCGTAACCAGTAGCAGATATCATCTCATCTCGAATATTTTCCTCGTCTTCGGCCAGCTCTTTTTCCAATTCTTCCAATGTCTTTTCTTCTTCTGATTCGTCGTCTTCATTCTCTTCTTCCATTTTGTAATAACGCTTGAGCTGCTTTTCGGCAGTATCTTGTTTTACTTTACGACCATATTTGTCAACACGAGCTAAATACAATGTTAATAAATTTGTACTCAAATCTTTGTGTATAACATACGAGCATCGCTGAATTCAGTAGAATTCATCATGGAGGCAAATCGCTTGTCGATGGTGACTTTTGTGTCTTGCTTTTTAGGTCTCAAGAATCGGGGATCATTGTGAACACCTGAGAAACGTGGATCCTTTGTCACAGGCTTCTTTTCCTTGTTGTTGAATTTAGACATGTTGATTAAAAAAGAGGAAAAGAGTTTGACAGACGGAAAAATATGAGGATAAAAAGAACTTACTGTCACATATAAGCCACATAATGTTTATTTGTGAACCTGGGTAATCTGTCAATGAAAGTGCTTAAAGAAAAAGAAAAGAAAAAACATGGTAATAAAGCTTAGTTTTTTTCTTGAAACAAAATATCAAAGCATTTATATTTTGAGATGTATTTTTTTTTTTATTTAGCCACGAACCATACAAGTTTCAAGCTATTATGAACAAACAATTTCTAATGATATTAGTTGTAGATTGATCAAGCTATTCACTCAAATAAATTACAGCTATTTAGTTCTTAATTCTTTAATTTTTGAGATGCGTGTTAAAAGGTGTTGCAAAAGGTTAAGCTCACAGCATTGAATTGGTTTAGTTTGAACATTTTGTTATTCCGTAGAAGCACGCGTTATAGATGAGGAGCTGTTTTGTTTAATTTGATTGACATTGAGGTATTGTGACACTTGTGTTAAACTCAACATGTCATGTAAGACCTCTTACTAAATATACCAAACACACGTGTGAGCTTATTTGAGTACAATATTCAGCCACATGGTAAGAGATTGGATCAAAGGCCGATCTAGCAGGCATCAAATACAGAATGGCAGCTGCAACCATGAACATGGTCATCATTGAAATCCACATTAACAATAAAAACTCAGTTTGAATCCCGATCACAAGTCCTTTTCACCCCTTCCTTCCCCTTTTCCTCTCGTTTTTTCTCATTACATTTTGAATAGTTCATCATCCTTTTGATCGTAAGTTTTTAGTTTGCAAGGACCTCAGCTTGCTAAAAATAATACAATAATATTAGATGGATACCTATACACCAGTTATAAGACTGCCTAAACCAAAACTCAATACAGCAGTCAGGCAATATGAGATATTTGAACCCAACGATTGTCTTGTATCAGATACACTATTTCTAGGCAAACTGCCCAAGAACGTGCGAGAAAGTGATATACGTACCCTTTTACAGCATTGTATGCCAACAGAGTAGATATTTAAATTTCTGTTTAAAAAGTATTCTGAAAAAATAACAACACAATATCTTATGTAGAATTATTATGGATCGAGAAAAAGATACTGGTGAACTTATATTCAGTCACAAAAGATATGGTACATACTTTTTCTATAAATGAACTAAGAGAAAGCTTAATTGACGTGTAATTTATGTACAGCGGATAGGGCTTATTCCTTATACAATGGATTCACATTTACAAATGCCGCAAAATTAGAATTACAGATGTATCGAGACCGTCGTTTAGACGAAGAAGCAAATGCCAATTTATTAGAAGTAAATGGTTTGCCTGAATATTTTGATGACAACAAGTTGTATGATATTTTTCGCCCCTTTGGCCCGTTATTTTTGTGCAAATGTGTCATGATTGATGGTTTATTTAAAGGAAATGGTTTTATACAATTCTTTCGACAAAACAACTCTGATGAAGCACAAAATAATTTGGTATTTATTAGACAGTTATATGTTTTATTAATCATTAATTATTTAATAGGATGGTCGTTTGTTGGATGGGTGTAAATTGTAAGTAGAAATCATCAGGGGAAAAGGAGAGATAGAGCGAAAAAGAGAGAAAGAGATATAGAAGTATTGATTTAAACCAAAAATAAAACGTTTAAGGAGGACTAATACTCAATATTTATATTTCAGCACCTTCTATTTCTCTCTTTCCCTCTTGCAATTTCTTAAATACTAAACTTTCTTATAGATCTGTTATAACCTATTTGCCTTTAAAGCCAAATTCAATGCACCAACAAAAAGAAAGAGTAAATATAAATGCACGTTCATGTCTGAGAACTTATTCCTTGTTTAAAATAGACAATTCCAGAAGACAACTTAACAGTTGATACGATGAACTTGTACATCAAAAACCTTGATCCTAATATTACCAATAATGACTTGGAAAACCTCTTTCGGGTGTTTGGTAGAATTGTCTCTGCCAGAGTGATGACAAATTCCGCGACTGAGCAGTCCAAAGGCTATGGTTTTGTCAGCTTTAGTAAGCCAGAAGAAGCTGCTACTGCTTTACACGAAATGAACGGGTATATTGTTCACGATCGCCCATTAATTGTTGCATATCACGAGCCTAAAAAGGGAAAATCCAATAACCAACCACAACAACGACAACACAAACCAAATTCGCTCTATCCACAATCATACGTTGAGCAACAAAATTCTTGCCGGCCTAATAATGGTAATATTTTATTTTTACTCCTTTTTTATGTGTATTCTAATTCACATAAACAGCAAACGGCCTTGGAATTAACCATGTGGACGAAATAGGTATGAATGGGAACGTGAACGATCTTTCTGTAGGACAAAAACCAATACATCGAAAACCTTTGGAACCTTATTCTTCCATGATAACAAATACACCAAAGTTATTAAGCGAACTAGCTTTTGGTCCAGGTATCCAACATATACCCTCCAACTATACTCAAAATGAATCAAGTCGTACCTATGGTCGTAGAGGTTCTTTTGAGTCAGTCATGACAGAATCAACTGCTAGTATCCAACGTACTAAGCTAGAAGCTGCTGTCAATGAGTGCGGAAATTATGGGGAGCTAACAGAGGAAATAGTTGATATGTTACTTACATTGAAACGAAAGGAGAGATCGATATGTTTATTCAATCGTGATTATTTGAAGGAAAAAATTGATGCAGCTTTAGAAGCTTTGGCTGCCTGCGAAGAAGAAGAAGAAGAGGAACCGGTTTCAAAGCCTCTAACATCACCACCAATTCCGCAAAACCAACGAAAGTAAGAAAGGAACATTGGTTTGGTTTACTTTTTTTAACAACAGTTGTTGTTAGGAACCGCAAGTCAACTGCCCCAGTATACGAAACCGTGAATAACATTGTACCACAATCGAAATCTAAAGCGATTCCTATCATTGCTCCTCCGTCTGCATCTTCATCTGCATCCCATCAAAAAAAAGTGAAAGCAGATGCCAATGATGCCAATGATGAAGTAAAGGCCCTGATGAATTCTTTTGAAGGAAAACCTATTCACGAGAAAAAACAATTATTAGGCGATATGCTTTTCCCTCTTGTAAAAGTACGTATATATTTGAATTCATTGCAAGTCATAATATTAATCAACCTCATTTGAATTGATAGGCTACAGGTACAAGGCAAGCGCCTAAAGTAACCATCCGTTTACTGGATACGGTGGATTTATATGAATTGGCAAAAATTATGTTTGATACCCCTTTATTAGAATCTCGTGTAAAAGAAACATTTAACTCTTTATAAATAAAAGCACCAGTTTTGCATACGCAAAAAGAAGTTTAATTGCTCTATTTTCCTTTACCAATATTGTTAAATCTTTACCTACTGAAAAAAAAAAGAAAAAGAACATCACCATGAATGTTTAATAAAGTTTAATTAACTTTTTCCTTTGATAAGGAGAACGCAACAGTAATAACAAATTGAGTATCATATTTTGCTCATTATTAACTATTATCTTCACCACTTTATACCGAAATTCAATGCAACGTGATTTTTAATCATTCATAAGCACACATACCAAATTCATATTGTTGTGTCTTGGATTGATTCAATAATTGAAATTTTTTGAGTCAACTTGAGAATTCAAACTACATAAATCTCTCGCGTTCCTACTAAGAGATCAGCTAGGTCATTTCAAGCTAGCATATATTTGTACAATAACGCTGTTGAAATTTCTTCACTTTTCAACTAAAAAAATAACTTTTATTGAATTGAACGAATTGTTTACGCAAACTGCTAAGTTTAGAATCAGACGCTTGCATCGATTTTTGTGTTTACTTTCTACTTTTTTACAGTGATAAACAGAACTTTAAAAAGGTATTACCCGTCTATCTTTGTGTGTCTTGCATGGAATGGACAAAATGCAGTGAGAAAGGGGGAAGGGTTATCATAACAGTGAATAATTTGTCGTTTAGAATGACTAGCGAAGTTGTGGAGATTTTCAACAAAGAGGTTCAAGAGACTCATCGATTTTCTAGTCTTGTTTCATTGTTCACCTAGATAACTAATAAAATCCATAATTGCCGCATAACAAGTGTATGTAATAGTGATATCCAACATTACGAAAGAATATTAAACACTGCAGAACGTATGCAATATATCTCATCTTCATTACAAGAAGAAACTTTTACTGGAATCCAGAAATTAAAACAAGTAAAGAGACGTCTAGAGGAAATGGATCCTGAAGAATCCTCTAAAGGTACGACAATTGGTAAAAGTACAGATGAATCTCCTATCGAATATGATGACTCTCCTTTCCCGATCCCATGTGTCAATTTCGACAATCAAGTTTTCATTCTTCGAACCAAAACAAAACTATTACTTGTTATTAAAAAAAAATTGTTACAAACAAGAAAATTTTATGTTTTGCGAAGCTTTGGAACAGTGTAAGTCTTGACGTATATCGAAAGGACAAGCACGATTTTGAAAAGGCAATTAATTACAAAAGCGCCGACTGACAATCCTTTAGCGATTTAAGGTTGCTTGTATATGTTATGGAAGATGACCAAACTACGAATATTTGTAGCTATAGGGTGTATAGTGCTGCTTATGAGTATTTTAGTGTGATTAAAAAATCTCACATCAACATAATCTTGAAGACGAGAAAAGAAAAGGCCAACAGTAAGATATGTTTCCATTTATTTAGCTTTGGAAGACAAAATACAAAATATCCCTTTTACCATTAAATAAAATGTATTTATAAATGGCTTTCAGCAAATGTAGCCTTTTTTAATCTATCTCGGGCAATCAGCATCATATCCGTAATCCCTATTTCTAACTCTTGCTCTTTTGTATTGTTCTTTATGCGTTTCTTCATGTGTGGTATAATTTCCTGTCTGCTTCTTCCATTTACAAAGATTACAAATTTAAATCCGTATTTTGCTTCGTATTCCTCGTTAAGCAACCTTAGCTCCTCATTCACCGCTGCGTCTTCTCCCCCCTTTCCTTGTTCTCTTTGTGACATAGCTGATAAATTTATTTTGGCTGCTCCAATACGTGGATGAGCGTTTATTACCTCCATTCTTTCTTCGTTGCTAAGCTCGTCAGATGCACATATATTTTCAGCTTCTTTGATTAATACATTATAACTCGTATAAGGCTTTCTTTCATACAATCGACTAGCTAGTGGTGGAGCTGTTTCAAACAAAACATTGACGTTTTCAATAAACTCTTTAAAACTGGCTTTGTTTAAATCTTTGATGGCTAATACTTGACTCATAAGAAAGAAAGATGCAGTAAAATTAAAAAAGAGGCGAAAAAGAATTTAAATCCCTTTTTTAGGGTATTTTTTTGCTTATCAATTGTCTTGGATATACCGTAGTGCACAAAAAAAAAAAAATTACGCCTTTATTGTGTTCGAAGCTTTAAAAGTGGTCACAGGATCCGGCCTTTCAATAATACCTGTTTCACAAAAGAAGTTGCCACAGTCATGAGAAACGCCCACTTCAAAAAGAAGAGGAATTGCACAGAGAATTCTTATATGAAGCGCATTTGGATCACTTTATTGAATTATTGTTAATAAAAGCTTAGTAAAGGAAATCATATGTGATACATTATATATATATATATATATATAATATATTGTTAATTTTACAAAGGCTGGTCTCTTAGGTGTTCATTTCTTTTTCTTTATAATCTGGGAAAATAGCTTTTGTTTGAGAAAACAGTTATTGTTTTAAAGTAATTTTCTTGATCAGAAATTTGAATTATCAAAAGTAATTTATATTCTACTCCCATTTTAGCTTTTCGGTACATTCTTATTTTTTAAACACAATTATTCTCATCTAAAAAGCCCTTTGTCTAAATATAATGGTCCGGTTGTGTTTCAAGACATTGTCCAAATGACTACTTAAATCGGTACTCCAAAATAATTAAGTTAAGTATTTATTTACCCCTTAATTTAAAATGATTAACTGCATAAATGTACACCTCTTGAGGTAATATCACTCATTCATTTTGCAGTGAGATAGTGGAGTACATTCGACGTTAGTCGTCTAACATAACTTTTTTTTTGCAAAAAATGATTACACTTAAGAGAAACTTTAAATAGATAGGTACACTCTTTCCATAAAACTATTGCACAGTTGCTGCACACTGCTAACACACATTTATGTGATTTGCAAGTGTACCCCAACACACAGTCTCTTCAGTAAATTGGTTACATTGTGTGCCTTAGACTGTACAAAAACGCGTCTTGAAAGTGTGCAAAAAAAAAAAAAAAAAAAAAAAAGTGTGCGATTTTATTCAACAACTGTGTAAAAAATCTATGTAAATAGTATATGATTACATACTTTATGATAAAAAAATAGCAAATGAATAGGGAAGTAGAGTTTTTTAAATGTATAAAATTGAATATGTAAATCACTGAGAAAATTCATTTCAAAAAGGCATCTCTCCAGTAGGAAAGAAAAGTTTGATTGTAGATTTAAAGAACAAAAAAATACTTTTAGCTTTATTCCAAAGAAGAAGTCTAAAATGTTTCCTATGAACAATGATCTTGCTTTTGCTCTGCATTAACTGAACAAGAACCCATGAGATACAATGTGTTGAGGCAATTTGGTGTCTTGAGACTGTGACTTGGGAGAGTAAAACATAAAATTTCATTGGCCGAATTCTGTTTTCATTTTTCGTTGAACAGAGAAAAGACTTTTTTCTTCTCCTTCTCTTTATTTCTCTATAGACTGAAATGAGCGCCAATCCACCGGGAATTAAAGCTCCAACTGACGATTTGAATAAAATATTGAAAGTTGGAAAGGCCCTGGATAAGACTATAGTGCAAGAGCTTGGATGTCCTGACCTTGCTGTTTTATTAGCTGGAAAAAAAAAAAAAAAAAAAAAACATATGTAGCGCGTATTTTGTTGTGATTATTAACTGCAGATACAACAAAAAAGCTACAGGAACATCAGACTTATACAAAGCACCTTTCGAAAGCTTAAGAAATGAGCTAATCGAGGTTTCTGAAAAGGAGATACCACCATTCATTAGATCAAAAATCGATGGTAAAAATGACCTTTTTTTCACATTACAAAGTAAACAAGACTGAAACTCTTTTTGTAGCAACTCGTAGTCGCATTTTTGTTGGAATACTGAAAGAAATTGGAAGAGCTTGGATGAGCATTGACAATTGCCTATACCTTTGGGATTACGCGACTGGGTAAAACACATACCGTTCTTGTACATGAAACTCAACAATATTATTAGAGGCGATATAAGTGAATATACTGATCAAGATCAACTGATTTGTTCTGTCGGCTTTGTTAAACCTAGAGCAGGTAATTCCATAAAAGAAAAAAGAAAAAGAGAAATCCGCCAATGTTAAACATTCTTCTTTAGGTGCATTCCCTGCACATATTGAATACCTTTTGGTTATTTCGACTGCTTTGCAAATTATTCCCATTGGTTTGAGTTTGACAAAACCAACACGATTAGGAGAGCAATCTGCTTTAACGATGATAGCTGTCAACTATGCTGTTCCTAGTGATGATACTACTATGAGATCAATTGTTGGCTCAGCTGATGGAAGAGTGTTTATGGTTGGACATCCAACATCAGATCAAAGCAATTCCACTGGAGATATTTATGAACTTAATTATTCGGTAAAGAAAATGCTGAATTTAAAGGAATGAACTTGCTGACATTTTCTTATTCAGCCTATATCGAAATGGTTAAATTCTCCCGGCCAATTGATCAGCAGAACCCAGAGTATGATTAATCGATTTTTGCCAAGTCCTTTTAAAGTTAAAACAGATTCTAATGTGAAGAGTTTGTATGTCGACAATGAACGTCAATTGCTTTATATTCTTAATTTCAATTCAGACATTGAGGTAAAAAAAAAGGACATCTGACCTGAAAAAGAATTAAAGATTAATTTTATTTTATAGATCATTCACCTTGCTAACAACGGTTATGATTCAATTTTTAAACATACAAAGGTTATCGATCACGCCCAGCAAATGTGCCGTCAACAACAAAAAATATTTAGCCGAGATGAGTTTACAATTGTGTCACTTCATGTCATTTCAAAACAAGAATCGCAGAAGATAAATTTAATGGCCATGACAACGGGTGGTTTCCGACTCTTTTTCACTGGCCATCCAAGCTATGTACGTATGTTTTCACCAACGGGTTTACCAGATGATAAACCGACCACTTTGGAATTGGCACACGTTCGCCTCCCTCCACCTGTACCCAGTCTGGTCCCGGAGGCTTCTAAACCTCGTATCAATACAACATTTTATAGTCGTGGAACTTGTATATCTACAACATTTAATGGATATTCAGATGATCTCTGCATCACAGCTTTTACTTCAGTGAAACCAGAAAAACAAACGGGTACACTGCCAAAACCTGGTTTTGTGGTAAAAAAAAAAAAAACAAGTATTTTTCAACTAATTGTACTCATGCTTGCTTTTTATATACTCTAATATTAGAACACAGACCAATTTGTTGAAACAACAGCTTTCAAAAGCTCCGATTACAGATTTACAGCCATTGAAGAAATTGAAAATGGAACAAAATCGAAAGAACTTTCTCAACAACTATCGGATCCACAAAGACGATTTTTAGCTGCTTCAACCAGCTCTATTTGCGTGTATAGCAAGATGAGGCCCGTAGATATGCTTGAGCGCCTTATTCGACGATACCACCCCTCAGATGATAACTGTAGAAAGGAAATTTTATCTTTCTTTGGAGATTTTGGTATTTCAGAAACATGTACTATGTGCTTATCTATTGCTTGCGATAGTGGCGATAAACAGGTAGCTGATATAGCCATTCAATTATTCTTTGAATATGGTGGAGTACCTTCGGCAACCAAGGGTGATCAACTACCGAATAATTTCTTGGGACAAGCCAATACGGCATCTGGGGTCGTATACAGCGGAAAACATGATGGCTTTGTTTTATACTTGACTAGACTTTTAGGCCCTGTCTGGTCATCAAAATTATTTATTCCAAGGTACGATGAATCCATACTCTTGAAATAGTCTAACGAAAAAACTATTTCTGTAGCGAGGATGGAAAGACTTACGTTTGTTGCAAAGATGCAAGTGTTGCTTTTGCATTGACGAAACATAAGTTGAAGAAGCTGAAAGCATTTATGGATACGTAAATACATATAATACAACACATGTAATCATGTACTTATTTTCTTGTTATATTTAGACACAAAGGTTTTCACGACCCTGCTCATATTTCTGATTCTCGGTTCCAATCGCTTAACTCAAGCATGCTTTCTCTTTATTTAGAAGAGCAGAAATCTATGCATGAACTTTACTTATTCCTCCTACAGTGCGTCGATTCAGTCGAGTTTGCTATTTTTGTTTTGGATTCCTATGTGAGAAACAATATACAACGATAGTAGGGTGAAAAAATGTGAAAGAAAGGATATTTTCATTAATGTATAATCTTTTTAGTATGTCAGTAGATAAACCAAGCTTGATGAAAGATCTTAACGTGAAAATGATGCTTACGTCTCCGGAAGTCCGCGAATTTTGTCACGAGCTCGTTATTACAAAGATTGACGAGTCTGCAATACAGTCACCAACCGATGAATCTGTTACTTGCGATTTACAAAAAAGATGTCCTATATTCTTCACTCAAGGAGAGTACTTCTTCTTTAGAGTGAGTTATTTATTTAATGTATGGAATTAAGATTTAACTCGCGTTTTGCAGGGCATAGAACTCATTCGTCAGGCTCTTAGTGAACGATTGGAGGACGAAAGAACGCATATTTTGAAACAATCACTCTTACAATTTCAACAAGCATCAGAAAAGATCCCAGTGAACCACCTCGAAAGAGTGTGTGCACTTTATCAGCAGCAGTCTTTCCACATTGGTGTAGTTGAGCTAATGTTGGATCGTGCTCGGAAATTGGATCCTCATCAGAAGGCACTTTTTGTATACGAAAATGAAGGCGAAGTTGATGATGTGAGCAAACAACTTTTTGACGACCGTTTAAAGGGTTATGATTTAATTTTGAAAACTCTCAAAGACGCTAAATCCCTAATGCTACCCAATGCTAATCTAGAAAATCGTGCACCTATCATTGATAAAACTTTGTACGTGAAGCAGGTTTTTGAGGAAGCGGTTCAAAACAAAGACCCGATGTTTCACTATCAACTTTACTGCTGGTATATTGACGAGAATATGATGGACGAGTTACTGAAGTTTGATACTGAATACCTGGTGCCGTTTTTTACCAATATTCTAAAGGATGAATACAAGTCACTAGAATTTTTATGGCAATACTACCGAACCAAATCACAATTTTACGAAGCTGCTTGCTGTCTTGCACGACTGGCAGAGTTACCCAGTGAAAAAATCACACTTGAGGATCGTATAAAATACCTGGCATTTGCTCGTATTAATTGCAGATGTGGAGAGCAAGAATCAGACACGTCCAGTCACAAGACTTCTCGATTATTACAAAAGCTGGATACTCTCATGGAAGAATATCGTGCACAAACACGCGCGCAAAATGCGTTGAAAAATCTTGGTGCGTGATGTTTAGAAAGGGAACAAGAGAGAGTCACCATGTAAAGAACATAATACTTTATTCACAAAACAATACATTGAATTTATATACACAATCCGTTATTTTCTTGAGTTTTTATATACCTTTTAATTGTTAATGCTTACCAATATAAATTACTTAATTCTCATCTTACGAGACTAAAATCGCGCCTTTGGAGCAATTAGTTAAAATTGTCTGTTATTGCGTTCACATTCTACAAAGAAATAGCAATAAGGTGGCTTCTTCCATTTGAGCATTCTCAATATAGTAAAATATGAAGGAGACTCTATTTTAAAAACAAAGAATATGGTCTGTATAGAACTTGTATTGAGTGCCAAATGAAGCAAGAACCCCTTTCTTGCAATTCAGCTTCAATTCAGCCTATTTATTAACTATAGACTTTTAAGTCCACATTTCTATCTTTTGTTTTGTTTTGTTTTGCTTTGATAGAACAAATGAAGATATGACATGTTATGTGGACACGATATGTGTAGATATTCTTTTCAAGATGGTTGATGATTATTCGTACAACGGAAAAGAACATTTTAATTGGCAGTTTCAAAGCTTAATTGTTTCCGACCCAAAAAAAAAAAGAAAAAAAAAAAAAAAAAACCTCTCTCTTTCTCTCTTTATTGTTGTTGTGTTGCGCGAGCGTGGTGTTTTGTAGAGAGAATGAGCTTGGAACAAAAACTTACTCCATGGCTACCCATCTCATTTGAACTAGCCAAATACATTCAAAAGAATGAAATACACAAACAATTTTTAACAACAAAGGAATGCGTTTATTTTGAGAAAGCATCGAATTCATTTGCGACATGGATTGCGTTCATCAGCCAAAGGGAAAAAAAAGAAGACAAAAACCTTGACAATTTGGGAGCAACCGTTTTTAGAGTACGATCAATGTTGTATGAACAGTTTATACCTCACCTGTTTCACAGTGATAAGACTTGTTGTCATCAAATCCCATTGGACGAAATTTTGAATGGAACCCAAGATCTTCAAATTCCAGAAGAGTCTGACATTTCTGAAAGTTGGATTCGGTTTTTGGATGAACACGTCAACATTAAAGAGGCAATACCTCCAATTACAGATCAGCCAGTTGTTGAAGACGCCACAGTTATGGAAACTGAAAAGACAGTAGACAGTGTCAACGATGAGGAAAAAGAAGGGTCGATAAAAGAAGAGGAACCTGAGGATTCAAATGAAATGAATTTAGTAAATGAAGTGGATGCAGACTTAAAGAGTAGTAAGTTTACAATCGCTTTTCTTGACTAGCTTCGTATTAAACACAAAATCAGCCCAAAATGACAAGACACTAGAAGAAATAATGACAGCGGCAGATAGTGTTCCAGTAGTAGACATATTTCACACTTTGGAACTTGATAGGGCTGCTATGATCGAACAACGCAAACTTGAGGTATATTCCAAGGTATTAATCAGTGGATTCAGTATTAATTAGTTCATATCAGGAATTTGAAGCACAAGAAGAGCTGAACGAAGCAGAAGAAGAAAAAGAAAATTTGACTGCAAAATCAGTAAAAATTATCATTGCATTTGTTTAATCATATACTAATAATTGTATAAAAGCTATCAATGTTTAATGCCGATGGAAACTTCAACTTAAAAGTAAATATATTATTTTTTGAAACACAAGAAGCTCATTTTTTTTTTTAGTATTTACTTCAAGGAATTGTAGACAATAGAGAAAAAACATCTTTATCAGATAGAGAATTGCAAAACTTGCTATCAGACTTTAAGCCACACAGATCTAAATGGGCAAATGATGAAAGAGTCGGACAAGAGGAGTTGTATGAAGCATGCGAGAAAGTATTGACAGACTTGAAAAATTACACCGAGCATTCGACACCCTTTTTGAACAAAGTCAGTAAACGAGAAGCTCCGGATTACTTTGATGGTAAGCATAATATAAAAGTCGATGAAAGAATAAGATCCAACGACTGCTTACATAGTTATCAAAAATCCAATGGATCTTGGTACTGTAACAAAAAAGATGAAAAACCTTTGCTACAGATCGAAACAAGATTTTGGGGATGATCTTTACTTGATATACGACAACTGCCTAATGTACAACACCAACTCTGTAAATGAAAAAACGGAAAAAAAATACGTATACATTCTCATTATATATAGGCCAGCGAATATAGGAAACATGCTATCGCGATGAGAAGAAAGACAGAGAGGCTTTTGACGAGAGTTCCAGACATTTCGGTCAAAGACAAGTTAGATAATGAAATTGAAGAGGAAGGGGATGAGATGAGTGAAGAAGAGGAAACTGAACCCATGAAGCGACCATCAAAGAAGGTAGAGTAACTGACTCTAAAAGAAATGTTATGCTTATTGTATTAGTCTTTGGGAAAGCATACCCTTTCTTCAAAGAGCGGACCAATTTCCTTTAAAACAGACCGTCTTTCAAGAGAAAGATCACTTACTCGTGGATCTAGTGCAGCACCTACGGGCGATAACAGTGATGCAGAAAGTATGCCAGACACAGGAATTTCACATAAATCATACGGTGGTAAAACTATCAAGAGTCAGGAAGGAAATGAAAAAGTAGATTTGGAACAAGAGGATAAAAAGCTTGGAGATGAAATAGACGCAGATATGGGAGAGCTTCAGGACCAAATCTGGAGAGAGAAAACAAAAAAGACAAGAGCCAGATTGACGGTAAGGAAAGATAATTGTTCATTTATAAACCCTTCCTCATCTGATAAATTGTACAATTTAGACGGATATTGAAAAACAGTATCAGTTTCCATTTAGTGACAGAGAAGCATTGGTCAGATCTGGATTAGATATGGAAAGATTTTCTGCCATGCAGCATTTACACAACAGGCCGGAATCAGTGATTAAACTTATTCGATGTGAAAATGACAAATTGCTAAAGTGGATCGACCATAGACCCAGCAGTGCTTCTGCGTACGACCTTTTCGACTTGGATTCGAGCGATGATGAAAACCTGGACGCTTTCTTTTCTAAAAAAATTACGAAATCAGACAAACTGATAGATGATTCAGCCAAAACCAATTTATTCTTGCCTGACTATAAAGTGACATGTGGCATACCAGAGATAAGTGGAATACCAGAAGATCTATTTGAGACCAAAGAAGATCAGGATAGCAATACAGAATCAAGATATGAAGATGAAGAGGATGACACTATGTCAGAAAAAGAATCACCGCTTTCCTTTGATGTATATACCGAACTTACTTTTCCTGACTATGGGTTGAGCCCCATGATTGATCGAAATATTCAAACATTGGAAAAATTAAGGCTGACATATGGAAAATACAATGCTGTTCGTAACAATGCACCCGTAGGTTTTTTTTTTTCTTTTTTTTTTTATACTATATCTTTGAAAACAAAGGAATGAAGGTATTTATTTTCTTTAGATTTCAACGCTTATTTCGTCTATCGAAACAAACGCTTTGACTAAAAAAAAAACCTACACATATTCAGCTAGTTCGAGTACTTCTGAAATACCACCTCTTTGTTTGAATAACGAAACTGGATACCAAATGTGTCAAAAAATTGTTTCCAAACTGCTAACCCATGCTGGATTTGAAGGAGCAAAGACGGGAGCAATGAATGTTTTATCTGATATAATGATTGATTACATGACAAATATTGGTAAAACAATCCGTACCTATTGGGATGATTATGGACAAAAGATGTCTGGAGATGTAAGTCAAAACATCCTCATTTGACAATTTAACTGATGTACAAATAGGATATGCTCATACATACTTTATATGAAAATGGTGTCATGGATTTATCAGAATTAGAAACATATGTTCAAGATGATGTTGAGAAAAATGTGTATAGACTTGAAGATTTGCATGGCAAATTGAAAGGCTCATACCAAGACCTTATATCTGTAAGTTCACTTTAATAAAAACAAACCAAGAAGAAGAAAGATTCATTAGATACTTTTTTTTTTTCTTTTAGAATTCTGGTGATAAGATTCCAGAAAATGAAGAAAGTTTATTAAATGATGAAGAGACTTTTGTTGCGTAAGATTTTTTTTTTCTTCTCTTCGTTTCTCTTTTCGAACGATATTAATAAACCGTTTTTTTTTTACTTTATAGTGGTACGTTTGGAGAAGACCTTGGTGACGATTATTTTGGATTCAAAAGTATTGGTCTAGACAAAGAATATAATCTCGATACACTAAATGTAAGCATTTGTTTATTGAGAAATGAATCCAATCCATTTTAAATTAGATTCCTACCAGTTTGCTGTTGGGCAAGAGCAAGGAAAAATTGAACGTGAATAAGCAGTAAGTATAAAATGTGTGATGTATTGAACAGTCAACTAAAAAAATACTGTCCTCCTTTTTTTTTTTTTTTTTTTTTTTTTTTTTTTGCAGTGCAACAACAGGTAAAAAGAAAGAACTATTAAAAAAGAAAGTAGTTGCTCACTTTTTTGTAGAGCTTTTGATAAAATATCAGCCTCCACCCAAATTCTTACCAATAACATCCGAAAGAGGCATTATTGGTTTATTACATCCGTATTTTAAAAAAAGATTGGGTGATTCTACAAATCCTATAATAGAAGATGAGTTCATCCACAACCGTAACAAGTCTAAGCCAAGATACCCCCCAACAACCAAGAATGTACCTGGTCGAAAGAAAATACCCAAAGAGGCTACAGCAGGAGGATCAGGTTCAAGAGGGGATATTAGAAAGTACAAGAAGAAGCGACCTGCAGAAGAAATCAACGCAGAAAAGGCCGAGAAGGCTGAAAAAAAGAGATTGAGGATGGAAGAAAAGGCAAATAGAATGGCCGAAAAGGAACACAGACGAAAATTGAAGGAGGAACTAAAGGAACAAGAGAAGCAGGCGAAAATAGAGGCAAAGGAGAAAAAAAAGGCACAGAGTAAAAAGATAAAATCAACAGGTGTGTCTTCGAAAACCACAAACTTTCTTTCTTCTGATATGGGTGAATCACCTATGCAAGTTGATGAAGAAGAGGATGAACAATAAGGAAGGATTTTTTTAATAAAAAAAAGTCGAAACTCTATTCGGCAATCTTTCGATGCAAAAGGCGCGCAATAACCACGTAGTTACTGTTTGTCATGCAAGACAAGTTTAGGCCTTTTCTTTTCCCCTCAACAAAAAAAAAAAAAATGATGATACTTTATAACCAAGTCCCTCTTTATCAAATGCAATTCTGTTAAATAGTAAAATATTACATGTAACTAAATTGTTTCTTTTTTTTTTTTTGACAAAATCTCTAATGCTGCGCAGGGTTTCTTTTATCTTAAAAAGACGGCCATGCATTTGTCGAAAAGAAGTGTTGATTGGGATTCTGTCTGTAGAAACTGTTGCCTTCTCCTACATGAATAATATGTACACAGCTGGTTTTTTTTTTTTTTTTTTTTTTTTTTTCATAGAAACGAAGCAGCTACAGCCATATGAAATTGACTACACCAGTTCCCGTCCGATCTCCGCAATTAAGCAATTTCTGGATCAGTCAGTACCATGGTAGGGAACCATATGGGAATATTGAAAGTTTTTTTTTTTTTTTTTTTTTTTTTTGCGCTTGGATGCTTTTGATGCCACGAGAAATTGCCCAGTGAAGCTTTTACACAGCACACTGCTTAATATATCAAAATATTTGATGTTTTTTCTTTGGAAAAACCTGTTGAAAAACACCGGGAAAAGATACACTCCAAGACACATTGACGACTTTAGTGGCTCCAAAGGATACACAAGGACATTTAGAAGCTTGGTGAGACATTGTGGTTCATTTGTTGGGAGAGATCACAAACGACAGATCCAAATACTACCAATAATATTAAATTCGTAATGGTTCATTATCAGGTGGTCTTTGTTTTTGAAAGGACTAGAAGAAAAAAAAGAGTAAGAAAGACGCTCATACAGCCTTACGCCACGCATTAAATTTTCTATTATACATCTACCATATTTCTATATATTTTATACAGACAAAAAAGACAATATTTGCTGTTTCCCCTTGTAGTTCCGAGCTTCGGATAGAGGGATTTACTCCAAGTAATAGACATGGACAACTTTTTAGATTGACGCTATTCTACTCGATTGTTCAACGTTAATGAGCTCTGTATTTTGTGGTGGTTAATTGATAACATGAGTAAGTTCCAGAACTATAAAAAAGAAAATGAAAAAAGAAAAGAATGGCCTAGGTTTCAAAATTTCAAGACTTTAAAATAGTTTAATCTCAAAACGAGCGTTTATTGGCTGGTCAGCTTAGAATTACCAAATTTGGGTCGAAAATCATTTGGTGTGTATATTGTACAGGATTCTACTCTAAAATGAGACTGTTAATAAATTTAAATTGGACACTTTGAATGTATGACACAAGATTGCCAAAATAATTTTAGACAGATGAGAAAAAATTATCCTTCGTGCCTAACATAATACTTGTTGGCTCCAATTCGACTTCCAATGTGGTACATACTCTCTGAGCCGCGCTTTATTTTCCTTTTAAAATATATCAAATAAAATTTTTCCCTTTTTTCCCTTTATATCTTTCTAAGCCGCGCACCGTGGAAAATTATGTCTGATGTCAACGAAAACAACACACAACAAACACTCTACACGCAAACCCAGGTCGA
>JNDS01003532.1:0-11691 GCA_000697035.1 Rhizopus stolonifer B9770
TATAGAATTTTTGATGCCTTTGACGAAGCTGATACACACAAGACATCGACATACAATCTTTTTGCTTCACTATTGATCTGCTTTATATAGGACATAACAACACATATATGCATGTATACTGTTAATAGTTTATGAATATCTTTTAGTTATACTGAATGCTTGTTCAAGCTCAATTATTGACATATTAATACAACTTTCTCAACATGCTTTAACGAGTGATATTTCGATAAAAATTCCCAACATGGTTTTATAGTCTGCAACAAGTGATATTCAGGATCCGTAGCATTAAAGGTAAACATTGTTTACAGTTGTTCAATTTAATACTATGTGATCATAATAGTGGCTTAATTCAGGTTATTTTGATGATGACAATAAACAACAGCCGTCAATCATGTCTGAAGACCACAATGATACCAATAATTTGTTTGTGTTCGATAAAATAGGTAAGTGTATGGTTTCATTGACAAGATTACCTTTTTTTTCATTGTTAGTATTTCTATTGTTTTTGTGTTTGTTTGTTCTTTTTATTATACATTCTCTTCATAAATAAAAGCTATCTTTTTTTCTCAATATCAATTTTTATTCATGCATTATAAGAACGTATAGTAATACTGTATACACTGTTTTTCTATCCAATTGTACCACATCAAAATTACGTTACATTGACTTAATGCAAAACTGCCTGCTAAATTGCCTGCTAAATGTTTGTTTGCAATCAAACAACCTTTGGTCGAAATCAAACAAGTTGTCTGCAATCAAACAATTTTTTTGTTTGCAAACCCCCTTTCCAGACAATTTTTTTTGTTTGATAATTGTTTGACAATTGTTTGGAATCAAACAATTAAGCCACACAAAAAGCCACCTATGCGCCGTAGTGCAACCCTTTAAATACTATTATGTTGGAGAGAACTGCAGCCACTTATCTTATTATCTATATTGTAAATCAATTATTTATTACTCACAACGATGTAGTAGAAGTTGGTTGGCTTGAAAGAGAGTTCTTCTCTACCAATAGAACTAAATTTGACGGAATTATCTTTAAAGTTGGAAACAAGTCGGTCACCGCAGGACTTCTTGAATTCTCAGGAGGCGTTAATGACAAGACATCACCTCTAAAGTATACAAAAGATGTTAAAAAGTTATATAGCAATATGATAAAGGTTATGGTTGATACTAAGGCCGACAAAATGTTCTGTTTGCGATGTTACGGTAAGAGTATTTCTTATTTAATTATATATTAAACTAAATCCTTATTTTACAATAGGCCATCAAATCTACTTTGAAAAATTGGTTGATATTAATGGTGTGATGTACAGAACCGTTGATATAAATATGGAAGTCCCGACGACACCAAGAAAGTTAGTAGCATACATAAATGAAATACCCAAGATACTTGCGTGGAAGCAGGCTTTGATTAACCATGCCCTTAGCTTAAATTAATGTCATAATTTACAAATTCCTCTTGCTTCTTATTAACAATTTTTAAATGTGTACATTCTATTACTTCAAATATCATGAAATAGATATAAAATCTATGCTTAAGCTTTATATTGAATATTCATTTTGACCTGAAGTTGATCAACTTCTTGAGTAATTTATTTTCAAGCAGCTGGGTTAATTAGTTTCAAACGTTTGACCAAATAGTGTCCTTTTCCTTGGCAACTTAACCTCACATAAATGTTCAAGATCACTCAAAAAAGTAGGTAACGCTTTCAAAAATCTAGTAAATTGAGAGTGGAAAGACTGTACCAATTAAATATAATATTCCGGTCAGTTTCGATTAGAAAGTTGTGCCAATCATTTTCAGACAAACTGATAAAACTAATCTAAGCTCGTGACATTTTTGTTTTTCTAAAGAGGACATTTATTTTTGGCTTTAGGCCAATTATTTTTAGGAAAGTGCCAAATTCTATAAGTCTGACTGTAGGTTAACAATAAAAAGAAAAAAGAAAAAAGAAAAAAGAAAAAAGAAAAAAGAAAAAAGAAAAAAGAAAAAAAAAGAAAAAGAAAAAAGATTCCCGCAAATTGATTTCACAGAAAACTGCAAATTGATTTCACAAAAAACCGCATATCGATTTTTGAGAAAGCGGCAAACCAAGAGTGGAGGAAACCGCAATTAAAAGATTAATTTCTCGCACTTTAATTTTTTCAAACCCGCAATTTGATACTGCGTTCACTGTAAATTTCCCAACTGACGGTTTTGTACAAAGCCCATTGGCAGTTGTATATTTTCCAATTGGCGCTTTTGTCTCTTTAACCTGTAACAATGAAGTCACTAAACGACCCTTAATTTTTGTATGCCAACGATAGAGCTTTTCTTGTTGGGATATTTAGGTCAATGCGCCTACCAAACATTTTTTTCTAAAAAAAAAGTATTTAAAGAATGTTGAATACAATGCACCAAGATAATTAGGAGAAACAGCACTATAGGCTCCGGATATTCTATTAACCAATTCATCAAAAGCTTTAAAAAAGAGCTTCATTTGATCTTGGCTAAGATTCAAGGAAAAATATGAATTCAAATAGTGTTGGCTAAAACAAATCTCGAAGCTTTTGGTTTTATCTCAGCTAGAACATTTTTTTTTTTTTTTCTTTAAGCAATCTCATTTCAATTCTATTTTTTTTTTTTTCTTACATCCTCAAAAAAAAAAAAAAATGGCATCCACTATTCCTTTTCCATTAAGAGAACCACAAAATAAAGATGAAGGAAAGCCAAAACCTTTCCAAGCAAATCTCAATATCAACTTGATGTGCCCAGACTGTAAAGTCACACCACCTCATATTGTTGAAGAGTTTGCCTCTGGTGATTTAGTGTGTGGGGATTGTGGACTTGTTCTTGGTGACCGTATCATTGATACAAGATCCGAATGGAGAACGTTTGCAAACGATGAAGGCGATGTATGTTTCTTTTTTTTTTTATAATTTTATTGAATTCTGTAGGACCCTTCTCGTGTGGGTGCTGCGGCCAATCCATTGCTAGATGGAAACCAGTTAGATACTATTATATCTAGAAAAGATGGTGGATCTGGAGCAGCCAGGGACCTCAACAAGGTTCACGGAAGAGCGACAGCCATCAAAGGTGAACGTAACCTGGTTCAGGCCTATAAAGAGATTGGTGCCATGTGCGATTCGATTTCGCTTTCCAAGATTGTGAGCGATACAGCCAAACAATTGTATAAACGAGTAGAGGATGAAAAGTTGCTTCGAGGAAAATCAAGTGATGCGATCATTGCCGCTTGTATCTTCATTGCTTGTCGTCAAGAAAAAGTGGGAAGAACGTTTAGGGAGATTTGTGCACTGACGAGGGTGCCTAAAAAGGAAATTGGACGTTGTTGCAAGTCCTTACAGATGAAGCTTCAGACAAACACAACCATCATGAACTCTGAGGACCTTATGCTTCGTTTCTGCTCCAATCTGCAATTGGCAAACTATGTGCAGAAGGCGGGTATTGATTTGGTCAGACGCGTAAAGGAACTGGGTACCTTGGCAGGTAAATCCCCCATCTCCGTAGCTGCTGCCTGCATCTATCTCGTCTCTTATCTCTATCGTCAACCTAAATCTACAAGGGAAATCGCTCATGTGGCCGGTGTCTCTGAAGTGACAATTAAAACGGCTTATAAAACATTGTATGCTGAAAAGGAAAGCCTGTTGGATGTTAATGCTTTAAAGCAAAGACCTGGCGGCGAAGAACTAAGTCTTGAAGACTTGGCATTACCTTAAATAAATTATGAATATGTACTGCAACTTTTATTATGGCTATTAATATTATACACAAAAAAAAAAGATGTTTCTTTTAAAGGCGGAATCTTTTCTTGTAGAGTAGGTAAGTAGGAGATAATTCATCGTCGTCCACTGTGTGGCTTTTTGACAAGAAACCAGAGTGAGGTTCAGTTTCCTTAATAGTTTCAAATGTGCATTGATCGTGAAGAGGAGGCCCACGAGTAGTTAGGGGAGAAAAGAGTGAACTTGTTGAGGAAGAGATAGAAGAAGCATAAGAGGATGAGGTGGATGTGATTAAGGGTTGATAGGATGAGTGTGTGATAATAGGAGATAATTTTTTGTTTCTTCTTGTGAGCAAAGAGGTTGTATCACCAGTGATACGTGTGGTATATTTCATTTTTCTGTCTTTAATTGCGCGTATCCACAGTTTCATATCTGATTCTGTCTCACATTTGATAATCCATGAGCTGCGGCAATGGTTCAATTCCAATTGAAAAGTATAAGCATCCTTAGTGGTCACTGGAGTAATCTGAAGCACTTTTTCAAGACTCAAGATTCTTAAAGGACTTTGTTCAAGCTAATCGAAAATTTAATAACAAGGTAAAATTTTAACGATTTTGTTGTTTACCTCATGGCTATAGACGCGAATTTCAGTATCCAGCAAGACAAAGAAGTGGGACACCCATTGATCATTTAAAGAAGTGGATAACCAGCCAGCAACAGGTAATTGAGTGATCATATTAAAAATAAGAGAGGAAAGTAAAGAAAAGTGGAAAAGAAAAATGGAAATCATGTGGAGCGTTTATATACTTTGCTAATCCCCCTTCTTTAGAATATGTTTATTTTTAGTACAAAGCCCCAATGTCTATAAGCTCCTCTCTGTCTCTCTGTCTTTCTCTCTCTCGATCTCCTGACAGACATATTCGGCACTTTATACATTCATGTGGGGAAAAACGTTCTATTTATTTAATGAAGTAACTCTAAAGCAAGGTCTTGCGTTAGGAGATTAGTTTACATAAATTTGAGGGGAAGGAAGGATCAAACGATGAATAAGCCTTTGTCCGTGTTACCCTTTCGATCACTTTATTGACTTTTAAAGATTGTGTTCCTTTCTGCTTTCCTTTTTTTTCTCTTTCACCGATTACGCTGACTGATTACTCTCTCACACGAGATCTACCTTATATCCTCCTGCCCAATAGAGGAGAGGGTGTGAGATCATTTACGCGTTTCTTCAAGTGGGGCCCGATCGTATAAATTTAGTCTATATTATACTCATCGTACATCGAGAGAGCGTTCGTCGATTTGTTATTAGATATGATGAGCTCATTCATCTCAAAAAAGGAAATACGGCACTCATTGTACACTAAAATAGCGTTCACGTTCTCTTTCAACACTTCTTTGGTAATTTTGCGCCTTTGGTTTTATTTAGTGTCCCGATATGTCATTTTGTGGTCTATGAATGTCTACCATTGCAATAATCTTACTTTTATGAATATTTTATTACCTTTTTTTTTAAAAAAAAAAAAATCGAAAGAAAAAGAAAAAGCGTTTTATGAGATAAGAAACAAACAGAATATTGGGATGGTTAAGAAAGATTTCCACTTGCATATATCTCGAAATTGGTTTCAGTCATTACGTTTGCGTTTATTATAATACAATTGAATTGAACACAATCTTATCTTGAGCAACCATTGAGTCCCGTTGCTTAGGGTAATAGATGTGTGTGCTGACAAAAAAAAAAAAAAAAAAATGTATTTGCCCATATATTTAGAAATTGACAACCCTTTAATTGGGTAAATATGTCATTTCAATTACACCCTGACAATATTTCGGATATAATTGAGCTAATCGAAAAATCTCTCGTTGCAAGAGGGAAGGTATTTATTTAGAGTCAGAAACAAGTGTGCTGCACAACCTACAAAGAATGGGACGGCTATGACTGCTTCTTATTGTTCAAAATGTCAATCTTCAGTTACCGCCCTTTTTTTTTTTTTTTTTTTTTTTTCTTTTTCATTAAAGAGATATATATAAAGAGAAGAAAACTCTTTTTGATACCATGGAAACATACAACAACTACAGTAAAGATTTATTCAAAAGGGAAACAATAATTTTGCTCTAATACGTTTTTTTTTAGTTGTAAATAACAACATTCATACACTAAAACGTAAATTGGAGGAAGATCCAACAGAAGTAATATACAATATTTCCAACAGTAAAACTCATCATTTTCTAGTCGCATTCTTCAAAACGGATACATTTTAATCATAAAAAAACACTATCGCCTATATCAACCACATTTCAATTATCACCCACATCACTCGCCAATAGAGCCAATGACAAATTAGCTCAGGATACCACAGACGAGGATAAGATGATGGTCGATTATGACTCTTTAACAGACGAGGATGAATCATTGGAGATTCCGGCTGCGCCGCCTTTAAGAAACCATATTACTATTGTTGATGAACGTTATATCGAATCAGTCGAACACAATTGGAATGATACAGTGATTGATGACATGAATTGGAATGAATAATAAAATGAACACGTCTTATATAACATAACTTTTTTTTTCTAGCTGTGTAAATCAAATTACGGCGCCATCTTTTTCTTCTTCATTCTAAAAAAGGATATTTTTTTTTTTTTTTTTTTTTGCAATAAAATCATACACCCCCTTCGGACTTTTTTCTTACGATCTGAATCGAGCTTCTCTATTAAAATACTGAGGCTTAGAGAAGGCAATATGACCAATGAAGTGGCAAAGTATTGTGATCAAATTGAAATCAAAACAATACACATTCCAAGAGAGACAACACAAGAATTGTGGAGCAATTCGCCCTTTTTTTTTTTTTTTTTTCCTATCAAAATGTATGTTGACACGAATAGTTACTTTATTGGTCTTGCAATTTCTGTTGTCCTCTTTGTCGTTTTCATTCTTTATTTTATTCTAGCAGACAGACTTTCAAACAAAGATTTAGTTGAACAAGAATTTATAGAATGTCCCACTATGCTTTCTTGCCTTTCGGAAGATACAAGAATAAGTTATGAACAGGCAAAAGGTTAGAATAATAAATATAGTATTTCCTTTTGGTATGAATTTTCTCAAAAAAAAAAAAAAAAAATAGTTTTTCAGCAGAGATATCCATTTGGAAGTATATCAACTGATATCACCCCATCTCAATACAAATCTATACGTGAAAAAGGGATTTCCGCATTCGAATTTGAATGGAATATGGAAACACAAAGCTTTGTATCGGCAAGAACTGAAATCCAGTTCTTCTCTGGAGAAAATTGTGTACAGACAAATCTGCCTTTACCAAAAAACCAAGATGTTTATTATTGGGAAGCAAAAATGTTTGAAAAGCCAGTGACAACTACTGTCTCCATAGGTGTAGCAACTAAACCCTATCCGTACTGGAGATTACCTGGTAAGGAATTTCAAAAGAGAAAGAGAAAGAGAATTATATATATATGTATATATATGTATGTATGTAGGCTGGAACAAACACTCTATTGGCTATTTTAGTCATACAGGAAATAAACATTTCAGTAATCCGTTCTTTGGCAGCCCTTATAGTAAAGGCTTTGAAGAAGGTGATGTTGTTGGTGTGGGCTATTATCATCATACAGGTACCATATTCTTTACAAAAAATGGCAAGAGGTTACAAACCGCTTGCTTTGGTTTGGAGTACAACTTATTTCCTACCATTGGCGCCAATGGTCCCTGTCAGATTCATGTCAACCTTGGTCAGAGAGGTAGATGATATATATGTACACAAGATTTAAAAAAATTTTAATTGTTCCTTAGGTTTTGTCTTTGTTGAAGCTAATTCCAAACGATGGGGAATAGCACCTGCAGAAGGTACTTTATCACCTCCTCCAGCCTATGGTCATGAAATGGGTTCCATGCTACTAGCCAGAGGTGGTAACACAAGAGATTTGATCGCCACATCCTCTGCTGACTTTGAGGATGATGATAATACGCCACTTATTCAGTACATACAGCGTAGTTATTCTACAATACCCATACCGATAAACCGACCTAAAGATCTGTCCAATAGTCTTCCGTCCTATTCGACTTTTCCTTCATCATACTATAAAGGAGATCGTAGGGTGGGTCTTGTTTAAAGAGAGAAACTTCTTTTATTAAAAAAAAAATCTTGTTCCAGAATCCCAATTTTTTAAAAGACAACAATAATTTTTTTTTCCTCTCTTTTTTTTTTTTTTTTTTTTTTTTTCACTATTCTAATGCATCGTCAAATTGGATCTGTCAAAAATCATCGATTTATCAAAAAATGCATTTCGTCTTTTCATACTATATCGAGTCAACGACAAGCAACAGTAACAACAAGTATAAGAGATTACGATGTGATTGTGATTGGAGGTGGACATGCAGGCACTGAAGCATGTACAGCTGCTGCTCGAACTGGTGCAAAAACTTTACTGTTGACACAAAACGTAGATACAATTGGTAAAAAAATTTTAAAAGTTTCGATTCTTTACAACCTTATTCACTTTCCAAAAAAAAAAAAAAAAAAAAAAGGTGAAATGTCATGTAATCCTTCTTTTGGTGGTGTAGGTAAAGGTGTCTTGGTAAGAGAAGTCGATGCATTAGACGGTGTTTGTGGACGTATATCAGGTACATACAAAAAATTGCGACAAGAGTGAAATTAAAAAAAAAAAAAAAGATTTGGCAGGTATTCAATTCAAAGTATTGAATAAATCCAAAGGTCCCGCAGTTTATGTAAGAAAAACAGTTATGTGAAATATAAACTTATGAATATATAGGGTCCGAGAGCACAGATCGATCGTAAATTGTACAAAAAACATATGCATGAATACTTGAAAGATTATCCCAATTTGACAATCAAAGCTGGAAGTGTAGCAGATCTTGTATTGAATGACGGAATGACAGATCAAGAGCATGTACATATGATAAAGAAAGGGGCATCTCAACTTGTAAAGGGTGTTAGGTTAGGTGAGTTTACATATATATATATATATAATGCCAATCTTTAACCAACTACACCCATACAGACAATGGACAAATCATTAGAGCACCCAATGTTGTCATCACAACAGGAACTTTCTTGGGAGGAGAAATTCGTATAGGTTAGAAAAAAAAAAGAAATGGAAAAATATCATTGGAAATGAATAACATTTTACAACGATAAAGGGTTAAAGGCATGGCCAGCAGGCAGAATTGGAGAAAATCCTTCACTTGCGCTTTCAAAATCATTAAAATCAGCAGGATTTAAGCTGGGTCGGATGAAAACAGGTAAACTGTAAAACCAATAATGAAATGAAACCTAATATATATATATATATATATATTTTCAAAAGGTACACCTGCAAGACTTGATGGTAGAACCATTCGATATGAAGGCTTGATTACCCAAGAGGGTGATAACCCACCTAGTCCATTTTCTTACCTCAATAAAACAGTACCTTATGCAGTAGGTTTACTTATAAAAAAAAAAAAGCAGCAATTCGATTAAATGTTTTTTTTTAAAAAAAAAAGGATCATCAAATCTTATGTCATCAAACACGTACAAATGCTCAAGTCCACAAATATATTTCTGATCATTTTGATCAAAGTATTCATATTCAAGAAACTACAGTTGGGCCACGTTATTGTCCTTCATTAGAAGCTAAAATTCAGAGGTTTACATCCAAAGATGGTCATAATATATGGTTAGAACCTGAAGGATTGGATACCCCTATTGTTTATCCAAACGGAATTTCCAACACAATGCCTGAAGATGTTCAATTGAACTTTTTGCGAATGATTCGAGGGTTAGAGAACGTGGAGGTATTTAAGCCAGGTAAGACACGAATTCTCTCTGTAAATGCATGATAACTCATCTCTCTCTTTTTTTTTTTTTTTTTTTTTTTTTTTTTTGAAAGCATATGGTGTCGAATACGATCATATTGATCCTAGAGAACTGAGATCCACATTAGAAACAAAACGTATATGTGGTCTTTTTTTGGCTGGACAGATTAATGGAACAACCGGCTATGAAGAAGCGGCAGCTCAAGGGATTATGGCAGGTATCAATGCCGGTCTACACGCACAAGACAAAAAACCGTTTATATTGGATAGATCAGATGCTTATATCGGTGTCTTGATTGATGATTTGATTACCAAGGGGGTTGAGGAACCTTACCGTGTCTTTACTGCTAGATCAGAATATCGACTGCTCTTGCGTGCAGACAATGCTGATACACGATTAACAGCAAAGGGTTATGAGGCAGGTGTTGTTGGCCAAGAAAGATGGAAACATTATCAAGGTAGCTCAGTGGCACTTCAGCAAGCTATTGAGTCACTCGAGAATATAAAGATGCCAGTAAAGAAATGGGCTTCACATGGCTTAATGTGCGATACTATGTCATCATTTGAAAATAATAATGGTGTGCTGAAAAGGTATTAAGAAAAAAAAAATGGCGTGTTTATCTATTTGTTCTCATGAAACATAGTGGAACTGATTTACTCATGTGGCCTAATATTGAATTACATCAATTCCATGAATTGTTACCTGCTTTAGCACAATTAGAATTAAGTTTAAGAGACCGTGTGATGATAGAAGGTTTGGGCATAAATTATTTCTGATATTCTTGAATTAATATTGATTTTAGGGCGTTATAAGCCATTCTTGAGAAGACAGGCATTAGAAGTGGAGGCAATGAAAAGGGATGAGAATTTGCAATTAGATATTAATTTAGAGTATTTAAAGTAAATAAGAAAGGATTAAGAGAGGGGGGGGGGGGGAGTATTGTTTGTTTAATATCAAATAGAATGGATCAATTATCCAATGAAGTGCGTCAAAAACTTGCCACTGTCAAACCAGAAACACTGGTAATCACTATATTAGAAATATCGTTTTCCTTACATGATCTCTTTAGGGAGCTGCAAAACGTATTGAAGGTGTTACGCCAGCCGCGATGGTTGTACTAATGAAATACGCAAAACGCACGGGTAGAAATAGAAACATTTAGGAACCAAAAATAGAATAAAAAAAAAAGCCTTGTTGATGGGTAGCTCCTATAAAAGAGGGGAGTGGATCATATTTAATACAAATGAGAATTACAAACAATAATCTCCCTTCATCATTTTAGGAGAACTAACCGGGGTTTTCATGCTTTTAAACGCTTAATAAATATCGTAAGCTTTCAGCCGTAGACTCCCTAATGCACCAAGTTGATTCTTGTTCTCCAAAAAAAAAAAAAAAAAAAAAAAAAAAAAAAATCAGAAGATGGGGAGAGCATTAGTTATTAGTCTTTCTAAAGATCAAACAAATGAGCTGCGAATTTTAGTATTGTTCTGTTTGGCGTATATTTTGGTATGCTGGTTTTTTTCTTTTTTTTTTTGCGAAAATCTCCACATGAAAAAATCTCGGGATTGTATATTTGAAAACGATACGTCCTCGTTTGATGTTTCTAGGTTTTCTTTTCTTTGTTTCCGGTAATTCCTCTTATTTTTTTTTTTTTTTTTGTACGGTATTTTCATAAAACATACGGTGAAATAGAGGTAACTTGGTAATTTTTTTAAGAAAAAGCTTTGACACTATTTATTCAAAAGTTCATATTAATGTATCTTAGAATGATGATACTTTTGAAGCTACAATAAAAACAAAATACTTTTAATTCTATTCAGTGACGGTAACGGGTTGGTTGTCTCAAAAAGGATGAGAGAGTCCTTATTATTTTAAGCACGTTGTTGGGTCTTTTTTTTTTTTTTTTTTGGGCTTTGAAGAAGCTGACTAAGCTTTGATCAAAATTTCCATTTATGGAAATAATGATAAAAATTTTTTGCGCTACAAAGGAGAAAGAAGCCGTCAAAGCTTTAGTGTTTAAAATGATTACTAACGACATCTGGTGCAAAACATAGCAATTTTTTTTTGTTTTGTTTTGTTTTTTTTTTTTTTTCTAATTTTTTTTTTTTAATGATAATGCCTATGAAAGATCTTTTTT
>JNDS01003534.1:0-24940 GCA_000697035.1 Rhizopus stolonifer B9770
TTTTTTTTTTTTTTTTTTTTTTTAGAACAGAGGGAACATCTTGTGCTTTATATCAACAAAGCGTATATTTAAGCTTTAAAAACCTGTTTGTTTCATATCTGCCATATCACGTCATTTCGTATGGCCAAATAACACTAAAAACAAAATCAAAAAGAAAAAAAAATCAAAAGACAAGCAACTTGCAATAAGAGACCATTGTGGATGTATTGAAGTACTGAAGAAGGTATACATGAGCTTTTATTTAACAACATCCGCCACTTTGCGTTTGTTGTTGGTGGTGTTCATCCAAATTCACACCATTTTCTTCCTGGTTATCATTATTTACATTCTCTTGTTGAAGCTCTACAATAGCAGAGATTAAGGAACGAGTAGCCTCATCAATGTTATTATTGTCTTTGGCTGATGTCTCAAACCTAAGATATGTACAGAAATTAATCTCTTTCCTTCATCTCTCTCTCTCTTTTTTTTTTTTTTTTTACCATTGAATAAATCCATTTTCTTTACAAAAATTATCCAATTCTGCAGGGTTTGCATGTTGTCCATGTCCTTCTTGGATCAGATCCGTCTATATAAAAGTTAGTACGTTTATTTAGTTAAAGCCAAGTTACCTTATTAGCTAATAAAATAACTGGTATTTGTCCCCCTCCCCAAGCATCGGGTAATGAAACTTTGGCATCAATATCCTTTTTCCATTTTGTAACACCTTCAAATGTCTGTGGTCTTGTAATGTCATATACAACAATAGCACCGAGAGCTTCTTTATAATACACTCGTGTCATATTGCCAAATCTCTCTTGACCTGCAATATCCCACAGCTGAAGCCGAACAATAATGTCAGACTCCCATTGAATGACCTTGAGTGCAAAATCAACACCAATCTATTTAAAAACGTCAGCTCATTTACTCCTTGTACGTATATATATATATATATATAGCTTACAGTCGATTTGTAGTTTGTTGAAAATATATTATGAACATATCGTCGTATGATAGAAGTTTTTCCTGTTCCGAGATCGCCTACCACCAAAATTTTGTAAAGATATTCTCTCATTTCTGCCTAACGAAAAAAAAAAGAAGAGAATAACGTATTATTAGTTTGTTAAAATAGACAAAGTGTATAGAATACCATTTTTTAAATAAATAGATATTAAAGAAGAAAGAAGGAAAAAAAAAAAAAAAAAAGAAGGCACACAGTTTTAGATTATCCTTGATGCACCCCCCAAAAAACACACTGGCAATGATAAAATGCTTTCCATTGGTTAGCGTGCTTTTCATGACGATTGCGCCTGACCAAAATCAATCAACGTGACACCAAAACGTTTCTTTTCTTTTGGAAAACAAAACAAAAAAACAAAAAAAAAAAAGATTGTATTCACGTCAAGCGCACGCGTTAATCATTTCTTTATTTGCTGTAATATTCTTCATCATTTTGCGATTCCTGACAAAAAAAAAAAAAAAAAAAAAAAAAAAAACTTGTCAGCGATTACCAAAAACAGTTTTTATGAGATCATTTTCAAATCTATTTTCAGCCTGTTTGTTATTAAACTGCCTTTTTAACAATTTCGTCATTGCCCTAACCCTTCCCTCTCAAGAACACTGTCAATGAATAACATACGGAAAATCATTTGAATAAGTCGTAGGGTATCTCTTGATCCTTTCTTTATGCAACAAGTTAGTTTTTCTGGTGATTTTGAACAAAATAATCTCAAAAATTGGGAAAACACGTGTAACGGAAGGGAATTACAGACATTTTTTTTTTAACCCTGATTTACCATGTAGTTTAATAAATAATCAGGTTGTAAATGATATGAAAAAAAAAAAGTTGTCCGGAGGCTGTTGTAAAAAAATAATTGTTCAAAGGGAGGGAGGGGGGGGCAAATCTTTCTCAACCATGGAATGTTTCACCCCCTTCTTCCCTTTTGTTTTATTATTATTGTTGTATTTACAAGTTGTTGTACATGTTGAATAAAAATCTCTTTTTTGAAGTAATTATTTCTTTATAAACTCTAATAGTTTGGTGTAATTTCATATTGAAAACCTGTTTATTTCTCAGAAATTATTCAACACTTTACTCTTATCTCTCTTTTTTTTTTTTTTTTTTTTTGGGGGGGGGGGGGGGGGGGAAGAAAGGAAGAGGATGATCATTTCTTGAGCTTAGCCTGACATCCCCCCTGTAAAGATCTGTCTATAAAAGGCAAACTCAAAAGAGAGAGAGAGAGAGAGAGAGAAGCTGTTTTACTTGTGACGTAAATAAAGCAGGAATGCTTATGCTGTCTCACACTTTCTTTTTCTTTTTTCTTTTTTTTTTTCTGTTTTCTTTTTCTTCTTCTCAGATAAAAAAAAAATGTCGTATTCATTTAGTAGAGATAGAACTGCCGAATTGAGAAAAAATAGAGAAGAGGTAAGAAAATAAGGATCTGCATTGTGTAGTACTAATTTTTATTTTAATAGTAAGTGAGCTTTATTTTTGCATAAATGATATTAAAGTGATCGTCAGTGAACAACAGCCTCATGATTGGGGATATACACCTTCAACTGGTACATACGAAATGAATCAAAGAGAACCAGATATCTCTACTTCAGAGGGTTTTTTTGAACAAGTAAAGTTTTTTTTTTTTTAAAAAAAAAAGAAGGGAAAACAGTTCTCATATTTATATAAAACAGTTGGATAGAATCAAGAGTGACGTTGAATCAATTAATTATAATATTGATCAAATTAGTAATTTACATAATACACTTCTTCAAAGTTCAAATGAACAACAATCCAGAAAGACATCAAAGGAATTGGAGCAAATCAAATCGACCACACAACAAAAAAACATGAGTATAAAAGCAAGACTTCAAGGTGAGCATACATATGTATATATATATCCATTTAGAAACATAACTTGTATATAAAAGAGCTCCAGAATGTGAATAATAGACAGGTTAATAATCCAGAAATACAAATGCGCACACAACAGGTTTATATTATAGCTTTTGAAAGAGAGAAATGTACTGATGGATATGATATGATATGATATATATATATATATATAGGTTGCGGCTTTAAAAAGAAAATTTCTAGATACAATACAACGATATCAAGATGTCGAAAGAAACTACCAACTAAGATATCGTCAGAGAATAGAACGTCAAATCAGGATCGGTAACCAAAAGAAAGAGTTGTTGCTGATCTTTATTAATATAAAGATACGGGATCCTAGTGAAGCCTGATGCTAGCCAAGACGAAGTAGACGATATTATTGATTCAGAAGGTCCACCTCAAGTGTTTGCACAATCCGTATGCAGGAACAAAAATATTTATATATAAAGATCTAACCCATTTATTATACAGATTATGAGTGCAGGTAGACAGGGACAAGCAAAAGCCGTCTTATCCGAAGTCCAAACGCGGCATGATGATATTAAACACATTGAGAAAACAATTATTGTAAGACAACTTCAAAGCCAAAGGAAAAAAAAAAAAATGCTAAGAAATAATTATAGGAACTACACCAACTTTTTATGGATATGTCCATGATGGTAGAACAACAAGGAGAAACTCTAACTACAATTGAAAATAATGCAGAACAAACTCAAGCACATATATACGAAGGAAACACATTTATATCTAAAGCAATTCAAAGTGCAAAAGCAACACGGACAGTAAATTTCATATCTAGTAATTGATTTTTTCCTCATTTTTATTATACATAGAAAAAATGGTGTTGTTTTTTTCTCTGTATTGGTATTTGTGTGATGATTGCCATTTTGGTTTGGTGGTTCGGGTTCAATCATGTGGTCAGTTTAATGATGTTTTTTCTCTGTTTGTTTTCTTACTGTTTATTTATATTTATATAGGGTGTGGGTGGCAATAACAATAATCAGCAATAAACCTTCTTCTTTTTTTCTTATTGCATAAAAATAGACAGACACAATGAATCAAAGAATTGCAGAATTTTACTACAAGCCTGAGTAGATACAATTTTACTTGTAGTATCTGACTTATTATAAGCGTCAACTTAAAGTTTTGGCACACAGTTTTTAATCCAAAAAGTTTAATTTGCATTAAAACACAGCCTTTTTCTCTATTAATTTATAAATATATAAAAATGTCATCAAGGTACACACACTCATTCAATCGATTGACCTCATCTCACACACTGGATTAGTGCTGTTGATTTAGAATTGTTGTCTGACGATGAAGCATTGTTTGAAGAACTTGAAAGAGAAGAAGATTCTGAGATTGCTACTTTAAGAGAGCAACGTATAAAAGAAATCCAAGACGAGTAAACAAAAACAAAAAATATTTATAAGGAGAACTTATCCATATTATATAGATTATTGAGAAGAGAAACTTTAGAAGAATACCAACATGGATTATATACCGACATTACAAAAGAAAAAGAATTTATGGATATTACTGTCAAGGATAAATATGTAGTGGGTCATTTTTACCATCCAGATTTTAGAAGATGCAAAATTATCGATACCCATCTTGAAGTAAACATTATTTCAAAAAAAAAAAAAAAAAAAAAAAATTGCCTAATGACATTTATAGAAACTAGCCAAAACTTACTATGACACGAGATTTATAAAGATTGACGTTGCCAATGCGCCATTTTTAGTAGAAAAACTTCAAGTAAAAATTCTACCTTGTATTATTGCATGGAAGGATGGTTATGCACAAACAAAGTAAATATAATGACAGCCAGTCTTTTTTATGCATTAAAAAAGAGGAATGAGAACTGATTTTGATGAAAATAGGATTGTTGGGTTCGAAGATCTTGGAAATACAGATAGTTTTGCAACTGGTGCTTTAGAATTGAAGTTGAAACATGCTGGCGTAATCAAGAAGAAGGAAGAAACACAAGTAGATTTAAAGAAGTCTATCTTTCAATCTACAAATGAATCAGATTCAGAGTTAGAAGATTAGGCCTCAAATAAAACAAAAAAAAAAAAAAGGTCCAAAAGATATCACGATTTGTAACTTTTCTTAAACAATTTTAAGTGCAAGCTTGTATGTGGTAGTAGTGTAGTTTTAGGTGTGTTGATGTGAGTATGAAGCTCTATAACCTTGATATAAATACATCGGGTTCAACAAACCGTGTCTATAAACTAGTTTATAGCTTTATTTTATCCGTGGCTCTTTGTGATCCATGAAATTAGTAACGATCTACAAGTACTAGCTTGACAAATTTGGATGCATCAAACTAAAATAGCCATTTTTTGAAAAATTCTGTCATTTTCTTAAAAAAAAACTATCGTCTATCTAGAGTTCAACCCCCCCCCCCCTTTTTTTTTAGCTAAAAACGGATCTTTTTTTTTGGAGATAGTTAATCAGTCGTCCATTTCCCGTAGTATATAAACCATCAAAACCAGACTATGAATTTTCCAAGCTATAAACTATTTAATATCACTAAGATACAACAAATATATTGATCATTTGTTTTTTTTTTTTTTTTTTTTTTTTTTTTTTTTTTTTTTTTTTGCCTGTTCTTGGGCAACCCTACTTTGGTTTGGTAAATAAAGTTTTCTCTCTTTATTATAAAGGTGTGTATATGATACAAAATGGATATAAATATATAAAATGGGGATAAAAATACAATCTTAGTACTTGTATTCAGAGCGAACTTTATCTGGACCAAGGATACAAACAAAGCAATAGCAAATAGAAGAAAGCAACAGGGCAGCAAATGCACCTACGGTCATCCATGCAGCAGGACCCAAATTACCCGTAAGATCTGGATTCGTACCTTTAGCAGTATTGATACCTCTGACCGAGAGTACCAAGACAAAGACAAAGACGATCAGCATGATAAAGAATGAAAGAAAAGTGGAAAGAGCAGCACAAAAGTTTGGTCCTCGTCTAAATTGGCTCAGGCTAGTGGAAATTAGTGCAACAAGAGTGAGTCCTAGTGCGATCCAGTACAATATAAAGTTGGCAAGAAATAATTTGTCTATACTGTGCATGTCACCAATGATATATTTTACATCGTCTGCTTGGCCTAAGGAAAAAAAAAAAAAAAAGCGTCAAAATTTACACAAATCCAACAACTATTTTTTTTTTTTTTTTTTTCAGATATACTTTACTCCAATCAAAAGCTGGTACTGGTTGTGAACAGTTGTGGACAACATTTTCTGTACCGTTACAATAAGACCTAACAAAAAAAAAAAAAAAAAAAAAAATCTGTCTTAAAAAATCGGTATGTTTTCACTCTCTCATTTTTGTATTACTAACCATAAGCCAAATGTATCAAACCCAGTATCTAAATTAATTCTTGTGAAATATAAAGAGTTCAAAAAGGGTTTGTTGTAGGTATTTCCAATCAATGTAAACACTTGTAGAACAAGAGCAGAGAATGTAAAAAATGTTGCAATATGTGCAAAAAATCCCATGTGTTGTTAGAAAAAAAAAAAAAGTATGAAGAGTTGAGAAGAAGAGAAATTAATACAAATTTAGGGCAAATCCCTTTCTCTCTCCTCTTGGCGTTGTACCAAAATGTTTGTTTTAGAAACCAGCCACATTTTAAACGTCATGAAAGCAGTAACTCCTGTCAGATCAAGATAAAGTAGAATAATGGGAGGGGAGAGGGAGAAGTTTATTAAGTAGAAATGAATACATTTGTAAGTGTAAAATGAGTTATTAGTATTAGTTTTTGTAGTAAGTTTTAAGCATAAGTGAGTTCTGTGCCAAAGATATAGTCCCAAATCTTGGAAGTGATGCCATATCCACTTTCATAATTTTTGTAGTGATGTGCCATATGATACTTTTTCATTTCTCTAAAATGATATTTGAACACCTTGGCATGATGAAGATAGTAGTGCGTGCAATCGTAAAGGATATAACCAAAGAATCCACCTGCTACCACACCGTGAGCGATCATGGGAGGAAACAAGAGATGGCCTAATTGAACGAGTGGATAAGCCAGGATGACAGCTAATGTCGGAGGCATAACAAGTCTCAATCTATTATTCAACGGTTAATTGTGACCTTTTTTCTTAAATAACAATAAAAACTAACCTATCCATGGGCAAATAATGATGGAATCCATGTGTGGTAAAGTGTAGAACAAATGCAAGTTGATGATCGGGTAATAGCTCATCCAAATGAAACAAAAATCGGTGCAAGCCATATTCTAATAATGTCCAGATAATGACACCCAAGCCAAATGACATGATGGTACCGTTCTGATAGCCAAAATTGAGTGATAATGATAATTGATAGGCTACATAGGGTAACCAAACAGTCGGGATCACATACCAAGCTGTCTTGGTGAGGGGTTCGAGTAAAGGATGACCAAAGAAAATGGCAGGTTGAGGCAAATAACGAGGTTTGTGTACTTGCTCCAAGTAGAATTCCTTTGTATAACTCGCTCGAAGCAACTGAGGAATGAGTGCTTTTCTCAAATCCAAGAATTGATTTGTTTTGACATCGGATGTAACGTCTGTTTCCTTTGGTTTAAAATCTTCTTCTGCAAACGTCTTGCTCTCTTCCTCGCCTTCCAATAGCTGCATACGCTTGTCGTGAACAGATTCTTCCAAAGTACCGATACAGTATTCATTCAATATATCATAGGCTGAGTCAGAGTGTTCATGTTCAAGTACATCTTTCATAACTTGAGTGACATCTTTTCCGGCATAATCCAAGATCAAGTCATCTCCACCAGGATGATCTTGTATAAATTCTGTCACATTGTAAACTTTGTTTTGGTAAATAACCCAACAAGAGTCTGATGTGGTATGCTTTGATATTTCTTTCAAACTATACTGGTTCATGTCTCAAGTAAAGAAGAAGAAGAAAAAAAAAAAAAAAAAGTTTTGCCGATTAAATTGGCGGTTGCACAACGTGGATCCAACCAATGTGCACAATTTTTCGGAGCAAACTCATTTCCGAAAATGAGTCAAGCTTCTTATAGGCGCTAGGATAATATTTTTTTTTTTTGCTGTAGTCAATGTTTCTGATAGTTCTATGTGTTATGTATATGTTTTACTACGAAAAAAAAAAAAAAAAAAAGGGTCCAAGACTCATACTCTAAGTTACACCAGTATTGGCCTCTTCCGTTGAATGACATACGAAAAAGCAGAATTGATTGGTTGATTGTTCTTATTAAAGATAAAAACGATAAATGAGAGAAAAAGGTTCTTTACTTGTTATAGTTTATTACACAATTTTTTTTAACAAGCACATCCTGGATCATGCTCTTGTCTTCCGCTTGGTATTTGGATGGTATCAGGAAAATCACTACAAGAATGTTTTAGTTTTACAATAAAAAAAAAAAAAAAGAGTTGATATCTTACATATCAACATCTGTTTCTTGAGATAAAGCGTTCTTTGCGATTGTTTGGAAGGCTTGTTCTACGTTAATAGCTTCCTTTGCAGAAGTTTCAAAGTAACTTGGATTTGTGTGAGCCTTTTTCTTTCTTTTTTGGTGTTTCAACTTACGGGACATTGCCTTTGGATTGACACCAAGACATAGCACGCTTTTGAGAGACCATTCTTTTACTCTCTTCGACATCAATCTTGTTACCGAGAAGGACAAATGGGAAACGATCAGGATCTCTAGGAGAAGCTTGAACTAAGAATTCGTCACGCCATTGATCTATTAAAAAAAAAAAAAAAAAAAAAAGTTAAATCCCATTCCAGTAGTACGAGGAATCACTTACCCAATGCTTCAAAACTCTTGCTGTTATTAACGTCATAGGCGAGTACACAACAATCAGCACCTCGATAGAATGCAACACCTAAGGATTGGAAACGTTCTTGACCTGCTGTATCCCAAATCTAGGTCAACTGTTTAAAATGCAGCTCTTTTTTCCCTTTTGTTTCATAGCTTTTTTTTTTTTTTTATTTTCTTACCTGCATAGTAACCAAGCGGTCATCCACCATAACTTCTTTGGTTAAAAAGTCTGCTCCAATAGTGGCTTTGTATTGGTTAGAGAACTTTTTGTTTACATATTGGTTCATGAGTGAAGTTTTTCCAACACTGTAATGAGAATGCTTAGTTTACTGCAAGGCTTTTTTTTTTTTGTTTTTGTTTTACCCACTATCACCGAGAATAATAACCTAAAAGATATTGTTTAAATAACTTCCATATAAAAATCAAAGAAAAAAGATAACCCACCTTCAAAAGAACCTTCTTACGACCTGACGCCATTTTTTTTTATAATAAAAAAGATAACAAAAAGAAAAAAAAAAAAAGCGAGAAAATCACGCACACACAAAAAAAAAAAGGGAAAGGAAATCAAACTCCACAATCATCACACGGGGACCAACCAGCATCATCAGGATTTTTTTTTTCTATATTTTATTTGTCTGCTTGCAAGTTACGTAGCAGGTCTTCTGCAGATATGGAAGGTACAAATGAGCTTGCAGAGGAGGATATACTATCTCGATGACAAGGTTTCTTTGGTTTCGCTCTTGTACGTATTTTACTCTTCCTTGTTTTCATTAGCGATTCACCTGATCGAAGCTTAGCCAATAAATCATCTACTAACGGGCCATCGTTATCTTTTGGTTTAACCACGCTCAACATCTTGACTTCCTCTGATCGCTTTTCTTCACGTTCCTTGGCTTGTGCATATTTCAGTTCTTCAAAGGCACATGTTTTCCAACTGTGAATAAATCTGCTGAAGATCTGAAAGAATTCATCCGGTCGCATTCTCTGTGGGTTTTCGCCATAAAACAACATGAGATGTTTCCATTTGGCGTCCATGTTGATATAAAGAACCTCGATTTCCTCAAATCGTTCAATCACCGACCTGCGGTGCTCTTGCATGACGACATGAAACCTGTCTTGTAAATCCGTCTGATCTTTCCAGTGCGTGTCAAGTTCGATACCCAACTGCTTTAATCCCTGTCGCATGTCTGTATATTCTTGTACAATATCTGAGATACTTGACATGACTTGTCTTGTTAGTTTCGTTATTAAAACAAAATACTTACTTCTTGCTGCTTGAGGAACATCCTTAATATCTTCAACAAATCTCAAAATATGAGGAAATTGTCTACGCACAATGCCAGCCAATACATGCAAAAGTGTTAAACGTGAATTATCACTTGTTTTGGTATCAACCAACTTTTTTTTAAAAAAAAAACATTAAAAAATCCTATTTGAAGTGTCTTTTTTTTTTTTTTTTTTTTTTTACCTTATTAATACTTGCAATTCTGAAACCAAAAGCACCTCCTTGAAGACTTGTAGCGTTCATATAGTTACCCAAGATAAGCACAATAAACATCAACTCCTTCCATGCTTCAGATTCACATAGAGAATCAGACGCGGACAAGACCACAGATAGACTTGTCTTGAGTCGATCAAACCTTTCCCAGAATTGAACACGAAATAACATGTATTTTAATCTGGTTTGGTATCTGTAAATACTCATCATCTCTACCGTGAATTGTTCTGGTAAGTCCAAGGCTTCACGTTCTTGGTCTGAACTATTATCAAGGTATTTTTGTAAGGTGGTCAAATCATCATCCTTGTTGGGTAAATAAGTGATCAGGTTTGTCAGAAAAGTCTCTGTACATAATTTATCGTCCATGGCTAATAAATGCCTACGCGTTTCTTTAAATGATCCGAGTTGTTTGATTTGCGGTAAAATGGCAATATCTATGTGTGTATGTGTGTGTGTGTGAATAAGCAGTGAGAGATTTATCAACTTACTAATATTTCTGTTTTTTTCCTTTTTTAAAAATTTAATGGAATCATTCTCGGCTTCTTGTTTATAAAGTCTTTTCTCGAAAAAATCATTCGTTTTTGCTGGAAAGAGTGTTTCGATTATATCAAAGGCACCCTTTTTGTTCAAGGTATCTTCTAAGTTTTGTTGTAAAGTTTCATTGTTATTTTCCCATAATGTTTGGTGTGTTGTTCTCATATCCATTTTTTGCCACTGAAGATTCTTTAGTTTGATCTGAGAATAATGGTTGAGCTCTTTACGAGACGGGACAATCAAGGGAGGTACTGGTACAGTGGGTTGAGCTCCCGAAGAAGGTGGTGGTGGTGGTGGTGGTGGTGGGAGGTCTATTAATTTTTTTTTTTTTCAGTCGTCTGTAAACTTTTTTTAGGAACAAACTCACTACTAGGAGTGGATTCAGGAGTAGATACTAAAGATAGGGGAAGGAGAGTAAGGAAAAAAAAGGGTAGGTATTTTTTTTATATAGCTTACTTGCCTACAGGAGGGGGAGGAGGAGGAGGAGGTGGTGGTGGTGGTGGGGGTGGCACTAAAGGAGTGGAAACTTTTTTATATACAAGTGTGAATATTGTAATAGATAAATTTTATACTTACCAGACGATGGGAGTAAAGAAGGGGGTATTTTATCTGAAGAAGCATAATTTGAATATAAAGATTCTCTGTTGGATGAACTTTCAGTAGATGTTGTTTCTATAAACGCGATATAAGCCCTCTGGATAAAACATTGACTTTATTACCTCTTTCTATAGAGGGGGTATCTATAGGTATCTTTTTAGTTGACTTTCGGTTAAATAAAGGCGAAAATAAACTTCCAAATGCAATACTGGAAGCATTGACAATATTTTTACCAAGTCGCCCCGGTGATCTGGATGAAGAGATCTAACAAAAAAAAAATCAATTTTTTTGTGAGAGAGCAAATTTCTTACAGTTTCTGGTGTTGGGTCCTTTTCCTCTTCTAAACGAAATTGCAACATGGCAATAGTTTCTTTAGAAGTTCTTAGCAGCTCTCTTAATGAATTGTTTTCTTCTTTTAACTGATGAATACGTTTATCTTTATCTTGTAATTCTAATTGGGTGGGGATGATGCGTAATTTGGCTATTTCCGCTTCTAAATTCTCTTTTTGGGTAGAAACTAATTCAAATTGAGCCTCCAAGTTCTTCACTTGAGATTCAATGTCTTTTAAGCGTTCTAGTTCACAATAACTTTGAATAACTGTACCCACAGCTATACCAAAAGTAGACGAAAAACTTTCAGTGTTATTATCATGCGGTCTCTGATCCATCACGATTTGTCGAGTAATAATTTGAATCATCCGATAGTAACGATACCTAGTATTTTTTTTTTTTTTTTTTTTTTTTTTTTTTTTTTTTTTTGTTTAGCATGAAGAGGGTGAGGATGATGTTTACTTTGTATCTGAATCACCATGTATCCATAGCAAGTATTTCAAAAGTGTCATCAATTGCTCTGAAGCACGTGGGGATTCTGATATACTCTCGACCACTCGTTCAAACAGTTCTGATGGCTGTGATATATCAGAATAAAGAGAGATGTCCTCACCAAAGGCTTCATCCATATCTGAATCTATAGTGTCTTTATAATCATCCAATTGAATATCCAACAAATCAAACTCGAAAGCCTTTAGTGCTGGTAGTATCGATTGAAAGACTGAGGCGTTAAACTGATTACCAATATAGATGCGATCATTTACATCAGCTGGTACCTTGACGAGTGCGTTAACCAAGATCATATTTGAAAGCTATTCTTTTTTTTTTTTAAATAAAAATTATATAAAACAATTTTTTTTTTGTCAACATAAATTATATGGGAAGCCTTACAGCATAATCTATTAAGTGACTGGATGGTATCCGACGGTTTCCATCAGTGATTGTTTTTTCAAAATCTCTCATCCAAGAATCAAACAAGCCGAGATCTTTTCTAAACTTTTTTAGTATTTCAAATCCTCGAACGACATGCTCATAGCCATCCGAATAACATAGAAATGCCAACAATTCACACACAATCTTTCTAGTCTGCCAATGTGGACAGAGAATAGAAAATACGACAGTATAAATGTATTCGGGATGATCCATTGTTTCTTGTTTTCCAATCTTTGTGTTCATAATAGCCTTGATAGATTTCACAATTTCTGCTTCTAATTCTAACGCCACATCTTTTCTATAATCCATTGTATGATTTAGGTAATCCAAAGCATAAGATAACACATGATATCCTTTCAATTGAATAAACATAGCCACCCAACTATATATAGCACTTTAATAACAATATCCAATTTGACTTACTTTACTCTATGGATCTAGTTCTTAATGATACTTCTAATCTAGCCGCAATAGGTGTCGTCACTGATCGTAAATTTGGGTCCAAAAACTTTCGAACGAAAAACTCGGGTGTATCCGGTCGAGGACTCTTGGCAGGACTGGTAGGTGAAAGTGTACTATGACTCACGGTAGGTATCGGCTTTAATTCCTTGTGTCGAATTGGTGTCGAGATCGATTTCTGTGGCTGAATCAATTCTTCCTCCATACTTTTTCTCCCTGAAACCAACAATTCGGCTTGTTGCTCTTGGTTGATCATGAGCCATTTTTTCTCGAGCCCCCATTTTTCCATGTTTTGTTTGGTTTTTGGGTCTTGAATGCCTCGGCGTTCCTAAAGTTTTTGAGTTTGGGAATCAATACTTATAAACTTACCAGCATGGAACTGAAAAGAGTATTGACTTGATCTTGTGGTGGTATCCCTTGGTCCTGTGCAAAATGAATTTCTGCGGCACCAGGTTCAAATGTTGCATTGTCTGTTATAATTTGTCTATGCGAGGCTGTGTTTGTGTTTGTGTGTGTGTGTGTGTGTGTAACATTTTTTTAGAGCTGACAGATCAAATGATACTTACTCGTCTTTGGTTTAATACTCAACATACGCTTCATTGTTCGACTGGCGGGTGACTGGGATTGTTTTGGTTTGTGTTTGGATTTACCAAACTTATCCAACAAACCATCCATAAATAAATAAAGAAAGAGAAAGAAAAAAAAAAAAAAAAAAAAAAAAAAAAAAAAAAAAGAAAGAAAAAAGAAAAAAAAAAAGTTGGCATGCAATGGGAAAAGGAACCCCCTCCAAATATTCTATTGTTTTAATGATTGAAACTAGCCAATAAAATGTCTTTAAACCTAATTTAGAAATCTGCGTGTATGTTTATGAAAAAAAAAAAACAGCTTTGACTTGAAAACAGGACTTTACATCTCATTGCATTTTCAAAAATGGATTATTATTTTTTGTCTGCGGTATTTCAAACATTTCTTTTTTTTTATGCAACTGCCGCTTACCACGTTTGTCTCCCCTATACCTCCCCTCCCCCCCTTTTTTTTTCTGGTTCGACAGGTTACAATTAAGGAGACACACATCATTTACGTATCAAATTAGTTCTCAATTTTTTTTTTATTAATTATACATAGGCTACTTTATCAATACCCAAGCTACGCCTAACCTGTATCAATGCCACAATCTCCTTTATACTTTCTTCCAATATCACCACATTATTCAACAACATCGAAAGCGTGATCTCTGTGCTCTTATCCACTCTCTTGTTCGCCTTGGACGGTTCTGTTTTGGGTACAAAAGTATGTTCATCCTCATCATTCAAATCCATGATAGGTTCCTGACTCATAAAATGTGACGGAAACAAGGGCTGGATACGTAAAGATTCCGTCTTTTCCAAATGTGTCCTCAGCAGCGAAGGGTTCAGCTCACCGTGAATGAGCAAATTGCGACGTTCTTCTAACAAAGCCTCAAACAGAGGGATATCCGCACGATAGTAATCCATCTGCTGTATCAAGGTGCGCAAGAGTGTAAAAAAGGAAGGATAGGACTTGAAAAACGTAGGCCGAGTCACTTTGTCCGATCCTCTCTCGGCCCCAAAATCAATACTTCGGTCGTCTTCTTCATCATCTTCATTCACAGGCACTGTTGCTTCAAAATGGGCATAGATATCTTGGCTTTTGATGGGTTCCTGAGCGTTTAGGATCAGGACATCGTCCGGTCCAGTCCGGTCGCTTTCACTAAACGCGATCCATCCTTCCAGACTACGGTAAGGACACAAGGCCAGGACCGTGATCACGCCGGTCAAGGCCAGATTAATCTCGGTGGACTGTGTAAAGAAATTGCTGAGGAGATTCAAGAGAGCCTTTAGGAGCGGATCAGAGGAGCAAAGACGATGTCTAGAGATTGGTTTAGACGACGCCTCCTTTTGGGGATCGTCGCGACGTTGGCCATACTTGAAGCTTCGCCGTCTTTTGAACCGGGGGCCGCTTAATTTTCGGTCATGCATCTTTTGGTAGCAGTCGTCGGTGTCCATATGGGATTCCATGTCGCGAAGATAGCCCTCGTATCCATAGGCGGCATGGGAAGAGTCAATTGCGACAATCAGTGAGAAATAGAGTTCGACTTCGCGTAGATGATGAGAGACCGGTGTCGGCTTGTGATCTAGTTCGGGTTCGGTGACCAGTAAACAGAGCGCATATCGACAGTGATGAACAATCAAGGTTTTGAGGAGCTTGAGAGTGGCAATCACTGCGGGTTCTGAATTTGATCGAAGTCGGCTAAAGATCAGATCGCGCAAGGTGAACTGCCCGACTTGGTTGATCTCTAGATGTCGCATGCGAGCAGAGATCATTTCCTCGTCAGAAATCGGTTGGTCAGTATGCATCAGAGAGCCCACGATGACCTTGGCTAGATCTTCTTGTAGCACGGTTTGTAATATCAAATCAATGTAGCTCAAAACAGCCACCGAGGAACCATCGGTGTCTGAGCATTCCAAGATGGAAGGGTAAAGGATGTTTTCCAAAAAGATGGTCTGAACATTGCTTAGCAGATAAAGACAGATGTCTTCATTCGGACATCGTGTCAGCACGTCCTGGCAGAATTCGAGCAGTTTAAGAAACGAATCAAGCTGGTATTTAAACTCGGGTGAACTAGAGTATTCCATGCCAATACCTAACGGGAACTCCACTGGACAAGGCTCAGTAGAGTGCTGACTGAGTATAAACCCGATTGAATCCTGCTGGCTGTCTTCATCCTTCACAATTAATTTTCTAGGTAGCTGAGAGTACAATGCACCGAGTCCAGCGGCCATGATTGTTGCAAAGTCAGATACCAGAATAAACTCGCCCAGTTGGTCTTTAGCCATCTCCATCAAAAACAAGAGTCCCGTACGCGCATAGTCCCCTGACTGTCCCTCTCGATGTACAAAGCGCAATAGATAAGTGAAGAGCAAGAACTCATATTCGGGCGGCTTTTGTTGCTGGTCATCGGTATCCAACGGGTGTCGTCGTTCTTTATTCCTCTGTGGTGTTGTCAGCCAATGTGTATCATGAAAGAAAATATTTAAAAGGGCTGGGAAACCATGTATTTTAGAACAAATAATGTACATCAAATCCACCAGATCATCATTATATAACTCGCTCTGTCGATTATCCAGCACGCAAAACCTTAATAATTTGACCGTCGGTTTGTGCACTGCGTTATGCACTAAAAATCGATCATCCAACAAATCCACCATGTTGGCAATCATTCGAATCGTCTCTCCTCTGAATCCCATGGGATAATCCTGCTTCTCTGCTTCGTTCACCAGGTACTGTAGTATGCCATTTTTTAAAAAATATTCCATACAGACACCCGCGGTTGTGTCGCCCTGTCTTGCTTCTTCGTCCACTAATAAATCTACCATCGTGCGTAACTTGGCCGGTATCTCGGTTTGTTGAACATGAACGTTGGGTTTTCGGTCGTCAGTGAAAAATATGTTCTATACAATAAAGTTTTTTTTTTTTTTTTTTGACTTTAATGGTTCAGAAAGGCAAATGTTGAGCCCCACAAATAATAACAATAAACAAAAAAAAAAAGGAAAAATTACACTTACATGAACATAGTCCCAACACTTGTGAAATTTTGTCAACTGCATTGCATTGGTTGGCTGCACCTTGGGTGGTGCCAGACGTTTTGTAAATTTTGTAAAGTAATCCATTTATTTTTTAATTTAAAAAAAAGAGAGAGAAAAAAAAAAAAAAAGAATTCACATAAAAAAATTGGATTTTACAATAATTCTTAAATTTGTATTTTTTATTTTTGTTTTCATGTTGTTCAAAGAAACACAAAAAAAAGGAGGCGAGGGCGGGAAGAGAGGGGTTCCCTTGTCGACTAAAAGAAGAGGTAATACTTTTTATTGTTATTGTTGAAGAATATAAAATTCATTGTCCGCACAGTATAAATTAAAAAATGCAAAAAAAAAAAAAAAAACATATTTTTTTCTTCTTTCCAACAAATGGCTTCCTATGACATACAAGCAAAAGATATAATAAAAGATGCACAAAAAAAATTAAATTCATGGGGATTTTCTTTCTTTTATTCTTTGGAAGATATAGCAGAAATGTATGAAAAAGCAGGCAATATGTTTAAACTAGCTCAACAATGTATATAATTACTTTTTTTTTTTTTTTTTTTTTTTTTTAACCTTCTTTAATTCTCAACCGTTTTTATAGGGAAGGAAGCAGGGGATGCATTTACAGAAGCAGCTCAACTATTTGAACGCGGTCATTGTGCAAAATTTGAAGGCTCAAGAGCTTACGACAATGCAGCAAAGAGCTATAAACGTGTTGATCCTCGAGGTATTTAGATTCTTTTCGTCTCAATTATTTATTCACCCTCCTCCTTCTCTCTCTTTTCTTTCTTTTTTTTTTTTTTTTTTTTTTTTTTTTTTTTTTTTTTTGTTTAGCTGCAGTGGATGCTTTAAAAAAGGCTATTGAATTTGACCAAGCAGGTGGTAATTTTCGTTCAGCAGCAAAACATTGGCAAGACATTGCAGAATTATTTGAAATTGAATTAAATGAACCCAAGGAAGCTTTTGGTGCTTATAAAGAAGCATCTGATATGTATACAGCAGACGATTCACCAGCGTAAGAAGAAGAGATAATCATTGGAGAATTTGACTTTTTTTTTTTTTAATAGTTTGGCCAACAAGTGTTTGCTTAAAGTAGCTCAAATAGCAGCTGAATTAGAAATGTATTCGTTAGCCATTGAAAAATATGAAATGGTTGCTTCTGCAGCTGTAGATGATCCTTTACTCAAATGGTCCTTGAAAGATTATTTATTTAAAGCAGGATTATGTCATTTGTGTACTGAAGTAAGTTTTTATAATAGTGATGTAATACTAATGTGTGTGTGTGTGTGTTAGGATATGGTCAAGTCAAGTCAAGCGTTAGCTAATTATTGTAATATGGATCTTTCATTTGAATCAACACGAGAATATATTTTGTTGAGTGGAATAATAGATTGTGTTAACCAAGGAGATATCGATCGCTTTTCACAACTCGTCTCTGATTATGACAAATTAACAAGATTAGATGCTTGGAAAACGGCAGTGCTATTAAAGATCAAGAAATCTATTGATTGTGAAGACTTGCGTTAAATTTTTGTGTTTTTTTTTTTTTTGTTTTTATTTTTATTTTTCATTAAGTCATTCTTTGTGATTCTGCCAATAAGTACATGGGAATGATTGTGCTTTCAAGATGATGTTTTTATAACGTCATATATATAACATTTATTAAAATAAAACGTAAACCCATATTTAAAATCTATTGGAGGAATATTTCTGATAGGCCACAACGATAGCAACACCAGTAACCAATCCCTTATAAAAATTGATAGCCGAAGGAGATGTTAAAAAGTTTTCTGCTTCTTGAATCTTGGGGCCCGCTTTTTCTCGAATTTCAGCCAATTCTGCCTTTAACTTTCTGACTTCTTCTTCTGCACGTTTGGAAGCTTTTGTATATTCTTCAGATGCCCCATCTATACCTTTACTAACTGCCTCTGCAGTTTGAGAAACACCTTCATGTGCTTTAGATTCAGCTTGATCTACCTTTTGGTTTGCGTTTTCTGTGTTTGACATTTTAAATAATAATAAATAGAATTTATAAAAAAAAAAAAGAAAAAAGAAAAAAAAAAAAAGTTCAATTTAAAAATACATCTACGCATGAAAGCTGAGTTTCATTATCGTCATGAACAAGTAATGGTTGTGTTTCTTCATATGCAGATATTAACCAGGGATAAGTTTACTATGTTTTTTTTTTTAATTTTTTTTAATTTTTTTTTTATTTTATTTTTTGAATTTGAGAGGATGAAGGGGGAATACAAATGAATATTGTAATGTACATATATAAGAGAGTATTTGTGGAGGGAAAAAAAAGGGTGGAGGGGGGTGATTGTATGTATATGAGAAGAAATTACATGACGTTAACGTTTCTTTAATCTTTCGTCATCTAAAGCAGAGCACTTTCTTTTTCTTTGAATAGGCACAAAGACGTCTTCCTCCAGCGGTGGAGAAGGCAAGCTTTGTTGAGCCCTTTCTAACACATTTGCAGGCTTTTGCTGAGGATGATGAGCCACTTGAACAGCAGGTACATGCTGTTGCAGAGACACGGGATGGATCACCTTGAGATGGGATTGAAGCATCATCATCCACTGGTCAAATGTTTCCTTTTTCACGTGTAAGCGGTAGTCTAGCAGTTCCAACATGACCTTCTCGGCATGATTGATTTCTTGCACGTTCAAACCGCTCACTTTGCTCCAAGCAGAATTCTTGTAGGTCTTGTCTTGAAGGTATTTGTGGGCAGAAATAAGGGCGGCCAGGAACATTCTTCTACCACAGGAGATGTAGACATCATCAGACGTTCTTTGTTGAACTCGAGAACGAATTCGGAAAAGATAAAAGATGGCTAGTTGAAGAGTGGAGTGCGTTGTCCGTGAGTGCTTGAGGATATGGTGTAAGAAAGTGTGAAAATCAGCAATGGGTTTGTGAGTAGAGTCGTTTGGTTGGATTGAAGTGGGCCAAATGGAAGTAATAACTTGGATAGTAACATCTATAGAATTTTTTTTTTTTTTTAGTCACTATTATTGCTATAACTATATAATAATAATAATAAAAAAAAAAAAAAAAAAAAAAAAAAAAAAAAAAAAAAAAAAAAACTTACCAACAAGGGAACTGACGTAGGATTTCTGTTGTTGTTTGTTTGCTTGATTCATTGTTAAAGATATTAAGTTTGAATTTGCAGTGTATTTATCATTGGGCTGCGCAACCAGAGTGACTGCGGGAGTAATCATTGTGTGATGTGTCATTATTTCTTATTTTGGAGGACGTTTAGTTAGGATAGCTGATGTCGTTTGCTGCACTGCTTATATAATAGCAATTTTTAAAAAGGGGGGGGGGAAAGACAGCAGTTAAAAAAAAAAATTAAATAAGGGGTTTTTTTGTTCGTTCGAGTTGGCGTTTAAAATAGTAATTCTTTTCTCTTCAAGATTCTTTCAAAAGAGAAAAAGTATTTAAACAATGATAATGGTATTCATTTTTGGTAAGATAATGTGGATGGTTTTTGGATTGAAAATTTTTAAGAAAAAAGTAATAAATTAAAGAGTTGTTGCGTATTAAGGTGATATAAAAAGAAGGGGGGGATGATTTCTAGTAAATGTGGGAAAAATAAAAAGGGAAGAAAGAAAGTAAAGATGATATTCCCAAGAAAATCGTAAGGCCTTTTTTTTTTGTGGTGTAGGAATTATGACTCACTAATATTCAAATAAGTACTTTTTATTGGCTGACTCAATACAAACCAATGAAAATTTTTACAAACTCTCAATGACTAACCATAACGCATCCCCCCTTGAGCCTATTATTTAGTTTCTTCAGTTTCTACCTCCTTTGAACGTCAAAATAAACGAGTAGCCTTATCTTTTTATTGAACAAAAAAAAAAAAAAACGTGTGCTTATCTCTCTCAAGTAAATGGCTGTATTCGGACAATCAATAGTGGCTCCCCCATTTTTTTTTATCACATCTAAGCTCTAAAGATTGCACAAGATATAAACAATTTGTTATCATCTTGTGGTGTGAATCAGTAGTGACCTTTTAAAATCTCTGATTGTTTTGAGAACTTTCATGACCCATGATTTACTCAGCCAGATCCTGATCATCTATTCATGGAAGCATTCTTCTTGCTATCAAACTCGCCACTCACGTGTTTTCTTTGGAATACCAACGGTTGGAATCAAATAAATATTCCGAGTTTGGCCAGAAATAGAAAAAAAATCTACACTTGTAAACTCTGTAAAAGGCCAAAGAGGACAAATAAGGCATTTCAACTATCCCACGCTTTTTTTTCTCTCGTTACACCAAACAAATACCCTCTCTCTGTCTTTTCCGAACGTTTTTTTTCTTTTTTTTTCTTTTTCTTCTTTATTTAATAATCATGGGTGCGGACACTTTTTTTTTTTTTTTTTTAAAAAAAAGAGATTCACTAGATGTTATCTTTTCCAAAAAAAAAAAAAGCCTTTTTTTTTTTTATTTTCTCAGACATATCCACACCCCAGTAATACAGAGTAGATTTTGATAAACAAACCAAAGAGTACTCCCCAGCCAAAGGTAAAGTTATCCCCTAGACTTTGTTTCACATAGTTTCATAAGAAATTTTTTTTTAAAAAAAAAGAGAGGGAGGGAAGAGATAAAGTAAACTATCCAATCAACGGATTGCATGTCATCGGCTCAAGGTTTAAAGCGTGCAGATAGAGGGGGGGTTGAATCCTCTTTATCAGCTGAACAGAATTTTATACACTGCCCTGAGAGAGATGGCCAATATACGGGAAATAGTTAAAAAATAGGTAAACCTGTCTAAATCAAGTACAGTGTTCAATAAAGCCTTTTGTGATTTCCCAATAAATCTTCAAGTCAAAATAACCTCACAATAAAACTAATTAGCTGTTTTAGCCAATCATTTCAGTTCATGCATAATCTTACCCGGCCAATCACAACAAAGAATAAATCATTTGAAAAACCTGTGATGAAATATTTTTATTTGTTTTAATACAGGTCAAAAGATAAAAAAAAAAAAAGGGAAGGTTTTATTGTATTTATTGCTGTCTTTTTTTTTTTTTTTTTCTTCCAAAAGAAAGAGAAAGAAGGTGAAAGAAAGCTTACGTTGTTTAAAAAGAAACGAGTGACTGCACTTTTGAAATCATTCATCATCAGTTTTTTTTTAATTTCTATTTCTTTTTTTTTTTTTTCTAATAGAAAACTATACACGATGGAGGATAACAACACACCTGAAGCTCCCATTCCCTGTACTGCAGGTTGTGGATTTTATGGAAGCAAAATTTACAATAACATGTGTTCAAAGTGCTTTAAAGAACTAGAGAAAAATGACCGTAAGCATAGCATACGTAAGGACATGATGATTTATTGTTTATAGAGAAAGTGGAAACACCAAAAGAACAAGAGGGAAATAAAGAGACTGTGATAGACACAGTTAAAAAAGTAAATGAACCTCAAGAACCTCAACCACCACAACCACAACAAAAGAACAAAGGCCGTTGTTTTAATTGTCGCTCCAAGGTAAGAAAATATAAATGAAACGAAAAATAACCCGAGTTTTTTTTTTTTTTTTTTTTTTTTTTTTTGCAGACATTTTAGCTAAAAATAACCCAAGATTAAATGATAAACCACTTGGGGGTAATTCTTTTCAACGTATCGAATAATAATAAAAAAAAAATCCGAAATGCGTCATCATCACTATATCATGTGTGTGTGTATATATACTTGGCACCCATTTGATTTTAATTCCTGCCATGAATGGCATTCTTATTATTAGGGAACATGACTCCTATTATATAATAACAAGGAGTACGGATGTATGTTTGAGAAGATTTTTTCTTTGTTTTTTTTTTTTTTTTTAATCAATAAGATGGTAAACACCCTTCTTAACTTGTCCTTCTCCCTTTTCGTAAGGAAGATCAAATACTGCGTTACTACGGAATCTTCTCAAAAATTGAATGGCGACACTTTCCAAATGAGTAGGTTCAAAACCCAAGTCTTTGAAGGTAAGTGCTCCAGGTGTAGGCTTATCATCCATCTTCATCTAAACATATATATTCGTCCGATTAGTGCCCCAATCATCACAATTTCATTCCACACTTACTCTTTCAATTAAATCAGGACTGATCATTTGGTTATAAGGCAACTTGTCCATAGCTGTGGCAGCGAGTCTATCAAAAAGGGTTATTATCGAATATTACCATCTATTTCTTTACTTGAGCAAACGATCAGGCACAGCACGGATAGGAAGAGGCTTCATGGAGATTTCACGGGCAAGTTCATAAATATCCTTGATTTGATATGCTTGAGGTCCGTAGAGTTCGTAGGTCTTACCCATGGTGGATTCAGCAGTCAACATAACTTCAAGAGCTTGAGCAACATCAATGGCCTGAAAAAAAAAAAGAATTTTCTGTTATTTTTCCTTTTGTATCACACAAAACTTACAGAAACAGGATAAATCTTTGTGTTTCCTTCATTTGTCCAATATTGCCAACCGTCACCATCTATTTTTTTTCATGAGAATCTTTTAAACACGTTGCTTCTTTTTTCTTTTTCTTTCTTTTTCCTTACCACCAATTCTGTTCAAGAAACGATCTTCATGACCCCACATGGTACCGGGACGAACAACAGTTGCATCAGGAATGACTTCACGAACAGCCTTTTCTCCCAAAGCCTATATAAAAATTTCAAAAATAACGCAAATTAAATACAAAATATACAACAATATATATATATATATATACAACTTTTTTCTATACCTTGGTACGAAGGAATTTGGAGGGAGAATCTTCAGATGCATTCAAGGCAGATACTTGAACAAATCGTGCAACATTGTTCTCAGCGCAAGCTTCAGCTAATGCACGAGTACCGTGTACATGAACATCATCAAAAGTAAAGTTCCTATTAAAAGTAAATACACTTTCTCTCGAAAACCTTTTTTTTTTTTTTTACTTTGTTTCATAATCACGACCAATCAAGTTGTATACAATGTCTGAATGACGAACACATTCTGTCAATTGATCCTTGTTTCTTAAGTCGAATTCTAAAGGAATAATTTGACCTAAATCGCCAGTCACCTTAAGATGTCTAGCTTCATCAGGATCACGATAAGCAACAACAACTTGTGTGCCTTGTTGAGCTATACAAAAAAAAAAAAAAAAAAAAAAAAAAAAAAAAATATTAAGAAAAAAAAAAAAAAAAAAATATTTATCTTACCGAGTCTGTTGACAACATAGCGACCCAAAAAACCGGTACAACCAAAGACAGTGGCAATATGACCGTTGGTAGAAGATCTATATTTTATAGTTTAATACCCAACAAAAAAAAAAAAAAAAAACTTGGTTAATTTATACCTTCCACCAAGACCTTGTCTAATCATGGGTTGACCGGTCTTTTTTCTGAAAGTCAAATCGTGAATAGCGCGCTAAGAATAATTCAATATACACAGTTATAATCAACTTGAAAATTATTTACAGTTTGGTTGACAGCTGCTACTTTAGCAACGACATTAGAACGTCCAATCTCTATCAATTCAATCTCTCAAGTTAAAATTCTGTATGTTGGTTTCGTTTTTTTTTTTTTTTTTTTTTTTTTGTTATTCCATTTACGTTTTAATGCAACTGGAGCAAGCATTATTGTAAGAGGTGGGGGGTGGTGTAAGAAGTAGAAGAAAAAAAAAATTAATTTGCCCCGACCAATTCACCAGGAGATGGATGATGATGATGTCAACGTCGGAGATGAAATAACGTTATCGGGTTGATTTTTACAAACGGATTCACTCCGTGATAACAGAAAGATGTTTCTGTAAAGTGATAAAAACCGAATTAATTTGATTGATATAAAGAATAAGGAGTCAAAGTATAAAGATTTACTATATGTGAAAATCAAATCAAACACAACGTATTGTGATAAGCTAGTGAATACTAAAAAGGCTGGATCCAGACATCAATGGATTGATGAGAACCCTCTCCCCCCCCCTCCCGTTGAAGACCACTATGGCGAGCCAAATAAAGTACTTTACTTCATAAAAGTAGTAAATTCCGACTCCTCTCCCCGCCAAATTTATGTAGGATTTCTGGCACTGTAATCCTAAAAAAGCAGTAAAATACTACTTCTATATAAAGTAAAATACTACTTTTATGTAGGACTTTACTACTTTTGGTGTAGTCTTTTACTACTTTTTTGTAGGACTTTACTACTTTTGGTGTGGTCTTTTACTACTTTTATATAGTATTTTACTACTTTTTATGACTGTTTATACAGTGTTTTACTACTTTTATAGTATTTTACTACTTTTTATGACTGTTTATACAGTGTTTTACTACTTAAATGAGACTGTTTGTATAGTAAT
>JNDS01003545.1:0-15516 GCA_000697035.1 Rhizopus stolonifer B9770
ACATAGAAAAATTAAAGAAAAAAAGAAAAACATAAACAAGCATATAAATCATAACAAAAAAAAAAAAAGAAAAGAAAAAGAAAATATTGGGGAATCATAAATGTGTCATGCAATTGAGAGTGAGGGAGAAAGAGAGAGAGAGAGAGAGAGAGATGTATATTTTACTTGCAGAAATAGAATGCGGAAGATCTTCTTCTGTACAAAGGATCATTGGTTGAATATTCAGATGGAGGGGTAGTGGGTTGAGAATAAGGTGAAGATAGACTACTGTTGGAAGGACTCTGAGCGGGATGATCCGATAAGGTGTCCCAAGACCAATCAGACCAGCTTACCAGAGAGCGTACATCTACCTTTCTTTTGGCAGCCTTGATGAATAACTCGGGAGGTCTGATCTTATTATGACGCAGATAATAAGACTTACAAGTCTCACACCAGTGACCATGACCACACAAGTTGCGATACCATTGATGTGTTTCTTGTACACTACAGTTGGCACAGTACTTTTTGGGATCAGCTTTTGAATAGATTACAATTGGACTTGGTTCTTGCTTCTCAGCCATCTTGGGACCTGGTCTGTTGGCAACAATGAGACGAAGAGGCCTAGCCTCACCATGCTTGAGCTGATATCTGTAGCAGGCGACGCATAATCGACGTCTTGAGGCAAATTTGGTGTTACAGTTTAAGCACATGGGCTTGAATTTAGCGGGTCTTGGACTGTGCAACAAAAGGATCAAGGTGGTGTAGATGGTAGGCTGAATGGGTAGCTGAGGATGGAGAGAGCATTCAGAAGGGAAGATGGGACGAGGGAGACTAGGACAGTCCAGACCAGCGTGATCAAAAAGATAATTGGCCAATTCAATCACATTGTTCAATTTGATAGAATCAAAATCACGGAGGTTGAAGCGAAAGAGTGAGTTTAGTACATGATTGAGTCGATAAATGTGATCCTCTTTTGCCATGTTTGCGTTTTCTAAGAATCTAACGTCAGTTCTACCAGGAGTGTTACCATGCTGAGTGTATCTGAATAAATGGAGAAGCCATGTGGGGAAGAAGATAAACTCAGGTGAAACCAGTGGACTTTTGGCATTTTCAGTGCGAAAGAAGACAGCTAATAAACGCATCTGTTGATCCAACTCGACTGACTGAATAGGACGTGATGCTTTACTGGTACCAATGTGACACCTGAAGGAGCCATTAAGATGTCGGCCAATCACCTTGATATGAATTGGTATGTCTTTGTTGATAAATCTTGATTTAACTATTGGGGACAATACACTGTCCGTCAGCGTGTTTCGTTCATTGCAGGACTTTACATTGAATCCAGAGTCTAACAACGATCTTTCCCAGAGCATTGTCAATTCACTGTCCTTTATAGGTTCAACGTTAATACTAGGTAGTAATAAGTCACTTATGTTCATATTTTCATAAAAAAAAAAAAAAAAATATGAAAGAAAGAGAGAGAGAGAAATATAATAAGGGGAGGTCTTTATAGCAAAATGATAAAAAACGTATTATTTATATTAAAAAATTTTCTTTGTCTCTCACTCTCTCACTCTCACTCTCTCACACTCTGTTTTTTTCATTGTTTAAACTCGTGTCGTCCATGAGACAAAGGCGTGAGTATCTCCTTGGTATCTCTCACCCCTCAAAACTCCTTCAATCCCCTTCCAACATACCTTATATCCTCTATCTCGGGATTTTTTTTTTTTTTTTTTTTTTTTTTTTCCCTATATTTGTTGTCAAGTTTGTGACAGGCTCAATAAGAATTGACAACTTTTTTTTTTTCTTTTTTCTTTTTTAGATGTATCTCCTTAATATATAATATTTTCACGCAGAAAAGTTTGAATACAAAAAAAAAAAAAAAGAGAGAAAAAAAAAACGCGCAGTTTAAAAATAGATTTCATTCAATACAAATGTTAAAAAAAGGGTCATTCTACGCGCATATGTATTAAATCATCGTTTTTAAAACCATTTTATTTCACGTTTTTAAGTCATATTATATTGGAGAGTTACACAACTGCCTAAACATAGACAGCTCATTTAATATCCTCTTTTCTTTAGTTGTTGTCAATGATTTAGAATGACACATTATTGAGTGTATTGATTGTCAACATTCAAGTTTTAGTTCAGTTGTCCAATGCTCCGAAAATAATTAGAGGAAGAACCCATTATACAGAGCATATACGCTTTCAAATCGAAACACTATAATCATATCAATCACATAGTATAAGCAATGTGACCATACCAAAAGGAGGTTATTTTGTATCTCTCCTTGTCAGAAAACACACACACACACACACACACACACAATGCTCATATTCCATGGATTACTGACAAGATAAAATCTCTTAATAACAAGTTGTCCTAATATATCACATCCTCATATACAGTCGTTCCAACTCCAAAGGGCGGTTTTTTTTTTTTTAAAAAAAAAGTGCGGCTAATAAATTTTCCCAAAGGACAAAAAATAAACCTGTGTTTTTAGACGAACCCTCTGACTTTTCTCCTCTCTTTTTTCCTCTGACTTTTTTCCTCTGACTGTGCGACTTTTTCTCTCTTACTTTTGTCTCAAACATGGCTCACAACAAAAATCTTTGTTGTCTAGCTTGTAATCTTGATTTTGAAACAGAATCGAAATTATCGAACCATAATTATGACACGCATGTTGACTCTATCCAGGTGACTTTTGATGACGGTAAGATAACACATGCTCAAAGTAAGAAGACAAAGATTTGGCATTCTTATATTTAAAATTGATTACAGTTGAGAGGAACAGTAACAAATTTCAATGTCCAAAATGCGAAAAAAAAAACTAAAAACGTCTACAACATTAAAAAGACACATTGGAAAACACCGCGAATCAATAAACGATGCTGGAAAAAAAAAAAAAAAACAAAGGCTTTTTGAATCAGAAGATGCTAACGAGGAATTTCCCTCAATCAGTTTAGATCACCATGCACCTAACACTGAAAGAATCGATTTACAAGCGAACAGTTCAAGTTCATTTCCTTCCACCTCACAATTAGAAAAAGACACTACAATACTTATAGCCATGAATGCCCTCTCTCTCTCTCTCTCTCTCTCTCTCTCAAAAAGGGAGCAAAAGAAATGTTTTATGCTTGCCGACTTGGCAGATTTGGAGCCAATAACCTTAACCTCTAACTCAGGAAAGAATTATTGTTTATTAGGAAATGCAACAAATATCAATGATGTACTTAGGGACCAACCAGTTGGCAACTGGGAACTCCCATTGGAAAATTCAGAATCAAGTATTAACTCTCCAACAGCAAGTCAAAGCAGCGCTTTGAACCACATCATTAAAACATCATCATTTTACAAGCATTTATCGGATGAAACGGCTGGTAATAGGTTCTTAAGGTGTGCACGGAATTAGCGAGACAGAATAAGAGAGAGATTTTATTCATTTGGAAAGTAAACGGGTTTATAAACTCTAATAGTTGTGACGCAGTTGTGCGACAATCAGAGAACAAACTGAACACGGCATCGGATACAAAATATGTTGAACTGTCTAAATCTACCGTCAGTATGATAAGTAAAGACTGGATTCAATTTCCACAACTCAGATATGCAATTCCACAACTTTTTTTCTGGAGCAGTGATTATAGATGAATATGCAGCACTATTGGTAAATGGCTTCTTTATAATGAAAGAACTGAAGTCGAAAATACTGACGAACTCAAGGCGGTTTTAGAGACAGCTTGGGGAGAAATTCATGTTGACCTTGTTGATAGACTTGTTGGCAGTATGAAGGATCGCTGCCAAGCAATTTTTGATGCAAAAGGCGGGCCAACTAAGTACTAATTCCTTTCTTTTTTTTTTATTTAAATAAAATGCATATGTTAAACTATTATCTTATTCATTTTCACGTTAAAGGCACGGATACTTAGATCACAATCATCTATGAAAGATAAGAGATATTTTTTCGCGATTTAAAAATAAAAAGCGTATGAAAATTAATTGTGTGTGACTGTATACATATATAAAGAGAGAGAGAGGTAGAGAGAGAGAGTGTGTGTGGTGGTATTTCTTCAAGTATTCTTGTAATCACGCAGATACTTTGTATAGTGGCTTAATATGGGCGTCAACAAATATATATATATATATATATATGAATTATTATACGCCTTTATCAAATAGGCTTAAAACAATGATACAACAACATTCATGCCTGATGTTTCATTGATACTTCTTTATAAATCGAATGGTCGAATAAGAATCACATCAAATGAATTAATCAAAGATCACTAGCATTATGAAGGCGAGTCTTCAAGTGGTAGCATCAACAAATCATTCCACAGGTGCGATCTGATCATGGTGTAGCACTTGCATGTTTTGATGGGCCTGTCGGAGCAAAAGGGGGACGGGGCTGATGGAAAATTGGCCCAAAACAAAAAAAGGACATGCTTGACAATATATTAACTGTTGGTGTCATTGAAAAGTCTGTAAGATTTAAACGGTAAATTAAGTATGGTATAAAATGAGTGAACTGATTGATTCCTTAATGCCTATCTATTATCTTTGATGCAAGGTTTTTCGCTACCAATCGACGTCTTTTTGGAAGACATATTCCCATGAGCTTAATAAGCTTGAAAGGGGAAGCTGGTTTATTATGGCCCTTTACCCCTCAACTATATATTTTAGTCACTTTCTCCTCTTTCGTTCTTTATATTGAAATGTAATGAGACGTCTTTAAAGCACTCTAGGTATGATAATCAGGTGTATAAATATGATGAATATCCTTTGTTCAAGTTCATGTATGGCTCCCCCCTTTTTTTTTTTTTTTTTTTTATAATAAATTTGCGCGTATTTTCCAAGTGTATGAACATCCTGCTTAAACAATGAAATGCTTACTCTGATATTTAACGCGCGCTGGTCATTTATTCCTCAGGCGTGCACTAGTATTCAATTTCCGCGATTCATCTTTTTTTTTTTTTTTTTTTTTTTTTTTTTTTTTTTTTTTTTTTTTCTCTTTTGTTTTTTTCCCTTTTATTTTAGTTTTTGCATATTAATACATGAATGGACAAGCCGAAGAGGACTTTTCCTCTTTATCAACTGTGGATAAACTACAACACAAAGTACACAAACATATATATATATATACAAAATACTTCATAATATATGTATTAAAAAGTCTCGTGCATTTTTTTTTTTAATATATATTAAAAGTCGTGGAAAGCTCGTGTGTCTGCCTATGAAGAATTAAATCAACTATTTCGAAAGACATTAGAGGATTCAGATTTCTACACCTATGAATCTTTTCTAAAGAAAATGGTCACCGATGCGAACGCTGTGGCTCAAGAAGCTGCTTTAACAGCCATTCTTGAATATGTCAGCAATGCTCCTAATGCATCGAAGTAAAATTTATTTATTTTTTTTTTTTTTATAAAATGTATTCTTTTTAATCTTTTATATATAGTTCTCGAGAGGAAGTCATACCAAGTCTAGTTGAAAAATGTTTCGGTGCAGCTAAAGCAGGAACGAAACAAAAGGCAACAGATATTGTTTTACTTTATGCAGAAGTGGATCAACCGGATGGAGTCATTGTAAGTCCCATTTGTAATGTATCAACTTATGCAAGAATGAAATAGGAATTTGTTATACCCGGTACAAGTGCAAAACAGCCCAAAGTGGTTACCCAAACTGTCATTACTTTAAAAGAACTCGTCAGGTACAAGACATGTAGTTATTTGTAGTATATAACACTTTTTTTTTTTTTTTTTTTTTTTTTTTTTATTGTTGTTGTTGAAAATTAGACAATTTGGTACGAAAAAAGTGAACCCAAAACCCATCATCAAATTATTACCGAAATTATTTGGACATACAGATAAGAATGTGAGAGCCGAGACATTTACATTGACAGTCGAAACCTATCGATGGATCGGACAGCCCATGATGAACAGCTTATCTGATTTAAAACCAGTTCAACTGAAAGAATTGGAAGAAGCGTTTCAGAAATTACCTGCTGGAAAACCAACTGTTGAAAGATATATTCGTTCAGAACAAGCTCAGCAAGAAGAGGAACAAGTAGCGAATGAAGAAGAACCAGGTAAAAACAAGTCATAAATAGAATGGAAACTTATTGTGGGATATAGCGGAACAGGAAGAAGAGGCAGAACCAGAAGAAGAAATAGACGCCTATGATCTAGCTGATCCAGTTGATATCACCGCCAAATTACCAGGAAATTTTTATGAATTACTTGTAAATCTCTTATACACTTGAATTTATCTCCCCCCCCCCCCCCCCCCCCCCCCCCCCCCCCTCCTCCTCCTCCTCCTCCCCCCTTTTTTTCTTCTTCTTTTGTTTACAAATTTACTAGGCATCCAAAAAATGGCAAGAAAGAAGAGAAGCTTTAGACGCATTATTAGCACAAGCAAAGACACCTAAAATCTTGGATAAAGACTATACCGAATTAATGGCCGCACTAGCCAAGGTAAAAAATAACAATAAAAAAAAAAAAAAAAAAAAAAAAAAAAAACTCTTCTTTGTGTGTATTTGATAGATTTTTGTAAAACCTGAAGTTTTTTTTTTTTTTTTTTTTTTTTTTTTTTTTTTTTTTTTTTTTTTTTTTTTTTTTTTTCTTCTTCTTCTTCTTCTGATTTTTTAGCGTGTCAACGATGCCAATGTTTTACTTGTGGGAGTAGCCGCCAATTGTGTACAGACGATAGCAGAAGGACTTCGAACCGATTTTGGAAAATATAAAGCGGTAGTTGCACCACCGATGATTGAAAAACTCAAAGAAAGAAAGCCAGCAATTTTGGAACAACTTGCCAACGCTCTCAATGCCGTCTTTGCCTCCTTGCCCTTATCCGAAGTATTGGAAGACACAGCTGCGGCTGCCAAACATAAAAATCCTCAGGTCAGATCAGAATGTTTCAAGTTGGTTTCCAGACGGTTGAGGGAAATTAAGGAATTGCCTGGAAAGACAGAGATCAAGGCGTTTGGTGAAATGTTTAAAAAGTTGTTGGATGATGCGGATGCCAACGCGCGTGAATCGGGTGCAGAAGGGTTGGGTACCATGATGAAGATGTTGGGTGAAAAAGTCATGCTTGCATTCACGGATGGTTTGGATGATATCAAGATGGGTAAGATCAAAGAAGTGTATGAAAAGGTCACAGTCAAGGCAAAGGCCCCTAAAAAGCCAGTCGCTGCACCACCTGCACCACCTAAAAAGCCCGTAGCCAAAAAAGCACCCGCAAAAGCCAAACCAAAGCCAAAACCCGCAGCAGCAGCAGCAGCATCAGTAGTAGAGGATGCAGACGAAGCTCCAGCTATGGCACCACCTAAACGAAAACCACCTGCTCGTTTAGCCGCCGGACCTAAAAAGACAGCCGCGCCTGCCGCTAAAGCCAAAGCAGCACCAACGAAAAAGGCGGCCAAGTTACCAGCCGCAAGTGCACCTGAAGAAATCAAATACAGATTCACACAAGAAGATGCCGAGGCCAGAGCGACCGAATATATACCAGAAAACATCCACAGTGATCTACAAGAATCACAATGGAAGCTTCGATTGGCAGCGATGGAATCTCTCTGTACACATTTTGAATCTGAAGACATGGGCACGATAGAACCCGAGATTGTGATCCGATCCTTTTCAAAGAAGCCAGGCTGGAAAGAAATGAATTTCCAGGTGATGGGCAAGATGTTTGGTTGTATTCAGATATTGGCAACCGAGTGTCCTAAATTCAACAAGGCGTGTGCTGCACTTTGTATGACGCCGATGGTGGAGAAATTGGGTGATATCAAGTTGAAGAAGCCGGCAAGTGAATGTCTGGTGGTTATTGCCGAAAAGATCTCGCTCCAATTTGTGCTTTCTCAAGCTTATGCGATACTCAAGGCGGCCAAGTCGCCCAAAGTTCTGTCAGATTCCCTGCTTTGGATTCATAGCTGTCTAATGGATTTCGGTATCTCTGGATTGCAAATACGTGATTTGATTGATTTGGTCAAGTTTGCTTTGGGAAATACGAATGCTGCTGTAAGAACAAGTGCAGTGACAGTCATGGGTGCTTTGAGACAATACATTGGGCCAGGTAAATACAGTATTTTTTTTTTATATATTTTATTCACTCTTATTTAGAGGTCAAGTCGTTTATCGATGATGTGAGCCCTGCTCTGTTGGCTAATATTGAAACCGAATTCGAAAAAGTGTCCAAGATGGATCCACCTCAACCCACCAAAGGACCAGCAACAGACGTAAGACAATAATCAGGGGAATTTTTTTTTAAAAAAAGAATTTTTCTATAGGTGGGTATGGAGGATGGAGGCGCAGATACAGGAGCAAGTGCGGCAGATGCTCTTGAAAGTCTTTTCCCGCGTGTAGATATCTCTGGCCCTTTGAACAAGACCATAGCAGAATGTGGCGACAGTAACTGGAAAGTTCGAAAGGAAGGGCTGGATAAAGTACAGAGTATTCTTTCTGGAGCCAACAATCGTATCAAACCTTCCCTGGGCGCTGAATTCCCAGGCGTGTTAAAGTTGAGACTGAACGACAGTAACAAGAACTTGCAGATACAAGCTGTGGAGATTGCAGGACTTTTGGCCATCGCTATGGATAAACCGTTTGATAAATACCTCAAGACGTTTGCAGCGCCCGTGGTAGCGGTACTTTCAGACAATAAGGCTAATGTCCGTGCGGCGGGTATAGCCACTCTGGAGAACTTTAAAAAGGCGTGTGGTATGGAGCATTTGGCGAGCGCGTGTGGAACAGGTCTGGCGAACGAATCACCGGCTCTTCGTAAGGATCTGCTGGGCTGGCTGAACAAGAGCGTGCCGGATGAGCCCAAGGTGACAAATTATGATTGGTCGTCGATGATCAGTCCCATCTTTTCTTGTCTTCAGGATCGTAACGCAGATGTTCGAAAGGCAGCGCAGGTCTTTTTACCCATCTTGGTGTCTCTGGTGGGCTATGATCCAGTGGCTCGTAAGGCGACAGAGATGAAGCCTGCCCAGCGTCAAACGGTGATGCCTCTGATTGAATCTGCAAGGGGGTCAGCTCCTGCATTGGCCCCAACCCCTTCCAAACCAGCCGAGAAAGCCGCCAGTCGTACAAAGACATTAAAAAAAAAGATTGGCCTTCCTTCTCCGCGTCCAGTATCACAAGCATCCAGCGCTTCTGAACCTGAATCCTTGCCTCCCGCTTTAATGAACGAATCCAAGTCCAAGGTGGTTCGAGCCAAAAAGGAAATCAGACGATCCATAGAAGCACCCAGTGTAGTTGAAACGATGCCTGAAGAAGAACCACTGCCGTCGATCAACAGCTTGCCTAGACTCAGTGTACGTTCTCAGATTGGCAAACCCCGAGGACTTGTCGCTCCTCAACGAATCTCACATCATGTGCAACAGAGCATGCCGGAACCCGAGCCGATAGAGGATGTAGGAGATGATTATGGACAGAGATCTGAGCCAGTGTATGTTCAACATGAGACGCGTCAGATGAGGCAGCCAGTAGCGACTATGAACAGCCAAGAGGATGTTGTCGGCTATTTGATCACTCAAATCACAGGTGGTGATCTACAGGCTAGCATCGAGGCTCTAAAACAGTTTGATAAGTTTATTACACAAAACCCTATTGGGATTATCCCGTATCTGGAAGCCTTAATTAAGGCCATCACCTTTCAAGTAAGATTGGTCTACTCTTCTATCGATCCTCGTCAGCCTGCTTCCACTCGACTTTGCAAGCATCTCGTCAACGCTCTCGTTCTCTTGTTTTCTAACCGTGAGCTGGCAAGTGCTGTTTCTCAGGACGCCTTGTACCATTTGTTACAAGAATTAGCACACCGACTGTTAGACCAAAGGATGCTCGCTCTAGAATCCGGTCCTCAACTATCCAAAGCCTTGAATGTGGCCATGGTCAAGATATTGGAAAATAGTAAACGCAATGTGACATTCAGGTAACAACAAAAAAAAAAAAAATTATAGTTTCTATGGAGTTCATTAAAACCCCTTATGTTAGTGCCCTTCTATCCATTCTGGCTACTTGTTCATCTGATCTTCGTCCTGGAGATTCACCCGCAGCCAAGGAAACCAAGTACACTGAACTGATCATGAAATGTCTGTGGAAACTGGCAAAGACGATTCGTGAGGCACTTCATACGGGGCAACTCAACCCAGACGAGCTATTGTATGAAATCAACCAGTTTTTCATCATGACACCACCAACGGAATGGAAGCGTAGAGCTAGTGTAGATGTTCCTTTGGGTGAAATGCCGCTTCGAACGGTGAAAACATTGTTATTAGAATTGGTGACAGGTTTAGGCGATTCGATCTTTCAACATCTGACGCTGATTGAGGATCCACAAAAGAGTAGTGTCTATCCCTATCTTCACCATATGCTCGAAGCTTGTCGCAAGAAGGGAGGTAATAGTAGTATACCACAACAACAACAACAACAACAACAACAACAACAACAACAACAACAAAGACAATCTATACAATCCACCAACGAATACATCTCATTCTCACGTACTTCTTCTTTGAGTAGACCATCGTCTATGGCTTCTGCCATATCCACCAATCCGAGATCTTCCATGGGATCCCATCGATCAAGCGAAGATTACAGTAATAATAATAATAATAATAATAATATGCATATGGAAAATACCATGTCAGCCACCACGGTCATAAACAACCAAACGCTCATGCAAGCGGAAGAACACGATGAAAATAGAAGTAATACATTGAATGAGATTGAGATGAATAACGCATTACAGAGAATATTCTCTAAAATTGGTACTCGCGATCAAACAAAACAGGCAAGTTCAGATACAAAAAAAAAAAAAAAAAAAAAAAAAAAATAACCAATGTATATAGGGAATTGTTGAATTATATGAATTCCAAAAAGCTTATCCTCTAGCACAAACCAAAGTCAATACACATCTTGGACAGACGGGAACCTACTTTCAAAGTTATATTCGTCGAGGACTTAGTAATTTAGCGGCAGAAGATACTGAAATGCAGGCACCAGCGATACCCGCGACGGTGACGACACCCAGTGTAACACCAAGCCCTCAGTTTAGTTCAACTATACCACCACCCACTGTTGTGGAAAAACCTTATTCTGTAGAACCACCTATTCGTACCAGTGAGAGTCGACCCGCAAGTTACGCAGGCGGTAAATAAACCAATGTTTGGGAAAATGGATCTAACCTTTTTTTTTTTAGACGATGCTGCAGAAATAAAGCTTAGGCTGTTGAGACTTCGACAAAAATTCGGGTACAAGAATGAGGTAAGAAAAGCCATTGATTTGTACAGTTTCTTATTTTTAATAGGGCGAAGAAAACAATAATAGTACCTCAACTTAGACAATTCTTTTAATAATAAAAAAAAAATATATATATATTTTTACTGTGTGTGATACAGGTTTATTTTAATACAAAACCTTTCAAATAAACTTGACGTATTATCGTTCATCATCATGATGATATTAACAAAAAAAAGAATTACTCTTCTTGTACTCTATATACATTTGGTGCCATTACGAACCTGGCAAGAAGAAGAAAAAAAAAAAGGGACTCCGCGAGGGAAATCATCTATTTTTTTTTAGGCGCGTTTCTGTTCACTATAAATACCGCACATTTAATTCCACATCTTTTTTTTTTTTTTTTTTTTAAACTATAACTTTTTCTTTAAAAAAAAAAAAATATGAAATTCTCTCTTGTTGGTTTAGCTGTTCTCGCTTTTGGTATTCAATCTATTGCTGCTGCTGCTTCATGTGATTGTGAACCTAATGATACTGATTGTCTTTCAAACTGTGGTAAGTTGTAGTAGTTATTATAATCCTTTTCATGTTTTCTTATTGTGTGTGTGTGTGTGTGCCTATAGTTCAAAATACAAACAGCTGTATTGATGAATGTAACGGTGATACCACTTGTTATCAAAACTGTATTGGTGGATGGCCCGGTCAAAGTGGATCTGATGATTCCACCACCACTGCTGGTAGTGCAACTACTGCTTCTGCTGATCCCTCTGCCACATCTACAGGACCCCTCGGTCCAATTACACCCGATATCTCTGGCGCCAGCAGCACAGCGGCCTCTGCCACCTCTGAAGCAGCCTCTGCTGTCACTTCTGCACAGGAATCTGCTACCTCTGTCGTCTCTTCTGCACAAGAATCTGCTACCTCCGTTATCTCTCAAGCCAGTTCAGCTGTCACGTCTGCCTCTGCTGCTGCTTCATCTGTCGTCTCATCCGGTATAGCATCTGCCAGTTCATCTGTGGTTGCCTCCTTTAGTTCTGTTCAACCTTCTGCCATCTCTTCTGCTGTGAACTCTGCTTCATCTAGTCTTGAAGCTTCAGCTACTGCTTCTCAAACTACTGAATCTGGTGAATCTGGTGCCCAAAGTTTGGTTCCTGTTTTAGGTGCTACCTTGATCTCTCTTGGTCTTGCTTTCATCGGCTTCGCTTAATTCTAATAATTAATATAACCCTCCCCTCCCTTTTTTGTGTATAAATAAATAATTCTCTCAAGTGCAGTCCTAATTGACACTTTTTTTTTTTTAAATCTTATTTGTAATCTGTTTTGTTATACCATTGGGTTATTATTTTTCGTAAAAATACAGAACAGAATACAATTGTAATCGTAGTCAGTCTTATTGATCCAAGACTTCAAATACAAGTTTACTATTAGTATTTACCAAACGAAATTAAGTGAGATTTTCATACTTATTTTTTTTTTATCAACTTTTTATAAACAAAGAATACAAGCAAAGAACTCCTTATTTTTTTTTAGTATTTCTAGCATTGAGTTCTTAATGCAGTAATAATTTTTTTTTTTTTTTTTATGTTTGACAACTTTTTTTCTGCAGTAACAATATGAAATATGTACTGTTATACAATAAGTAGCATGTAAACCAAAAGGGTTGTACCAATTAACTTGAATTGAAAGGTTTCGGATATTCGGATGTTTAAAAAAAAAAAAAAAAGGACTGTAGGAACGCATTGCACACACTTGAAAAACCGTAATATACACAGACACTCACACGCTTTAAAGAATATGTAAGCTTGATATAAGAAAAGAAAAAGAGGCGAAGAAGTTGAAAACATTGGGATACAAAGTCACCTGATCTCGCGTCGATCCCAATTTATAACATTTCAAACACAGTTTGATCTTGACCAATTTAAGCGTTTGTTACCCACTTTATTTGTAATTACGTATTTCAACAGTGAGACATGCATCATTTTTTTTTTTTTTTAAACGAATGTTTATTATTTGTAATGATTTGTCGATAGGATCAACATGACAGCATGTTAATATTATTGTTATGAAATATATGGTGTATCAAGGTTTTTTTTTTTTTTTTTTTTTTTTTTTTGTTAAAACAAGTATAATGCGTTTGGGGAGTTTGTTTTATCATAACATTGAAATATTCAGTTTAAGAAAGAAAGAAAAAAAATTACAAAGAAACACAAGAAATAAAATATTCTTGTCTATTGAGATACTTTTAATGCCCATGATCCAGTTGGCAGTGTTTTTAGTTCCTTTTTTAAATTTCCGATTTCTTTAATTTGTTGTTTCTTTTTTTTTTTTAAATAATCCTGTTATTTCTACTCTTTACAAGATGACAAGTTTTATAGATGGTCAACGTTTATCTATAGACTCAGCATACAACAATACACATAAAAGAACACACAGTTACAACCCAGAAGATCCAACAGATTTTGAAGAATATGCCGAACTTGATTTCGTAGATTCCATAAACTTTGATGCCGCACAACAATACAAGCCTTTATTAGAGCAACAAGACGATTTGGCTGATGAAAGTGGTCTTGGAGGTGTAGAATCGAAACTTTATAGACTTCCTTCAGAAGGTGGAAGCATATTTACTAGCTTTGTAAGTTACAGCCAAAAAAAAAAAATAAACAAAAAAATACTCTTGCTCATGCTTTTTGTGTATAATCAATTAGCTTAATATGGCAAATAGTATCATTGGAGCTGGAATCATAGGGTTACCTTTTGCTTTTAAGGAAGCAGTAAAGTGTATAATATGCAAGGGAATAATTATAAACAAAATTTTATAGGGGTTCTGGACAGGATTTTTACTGCTATTCGCTCTAACGATTGTAGTGGGTAAGCACAATAGGATGCCAAAAAAAAAAAAAAAAAAAAAAAAATAACCTGCATGCAATAAGATTGGACAATACGACTGTTGATTCATAATGGAAAGCTGTCAGGAACAACCACATATCAAGATTTAATGGAATTCGCATTTGGAAAACCTGGACTTGTAACCATTTCATTATTTCAATTTGCATTTGCATTTGGTGGAATGGCTGCATACTGTGTAATTATCGGTAAAGAGTAGATGTGTTGTGAAAAAAAAAAAAAAAATCAAGTTCTGACATAAAAAAAGTACAGGCGATACAATACCTCATGTGGTCCGATCCTTATTTCCTCACATTGATCAAGTACCCTTTTTCTGGATACTTGCTGATCGTAAACTTTGTATCTCCTTTTTTACTTTGACCATATCATACCCATTGTCTCTTTACAGAGATATTTCAAAATTGGCAAAGACAAGTGCATTAGCTCTGGTAGCAATCGTCATCATTATCGTAACAGTAGCCATCGAAGGCCCTCAAACATCACCTAGCATCAGAGGGTCGAGTGAATTAAGATTCAGTATAGTCAATGATGAGGTTGTTCAGGCTGTAGCTGTTATAAGTTTTGGTAAGAAAAATACATACAACCTTATACTGACATAACCAAAAAGCTTTTGTCTGTCATCACAATAGTTTTTTGATATTTGGATCTTTAAAAAACCCGTCCATCAACCGTTTTGCTGTTGTAACTCATTGGAGTGTAGGAATTGCTCTTGTAACCTGTCTTGCTCTTGCTGTCACAGGTTACTGGAGTTTCACGGATAAAACTGTGGGTAAGCTTTATGAGAGCTACATTCTTGTTTTTTTTTTTTTTTTTGACAATTTTACTTAGGCAATATTTTGAATAATTTCCCATCTGACAATACACTCATCAATATTGCCAGATTATCATTTGGTTTAAACATGTTTACCACAATCCCACTCGAGGCCTTTGTTTGTCGAGAGGTAATTCTTACAGGAAAAAAAAAAAGACATGGATTTATACTAATGTGTGTTTATAAAAGGTTTTGGAGACTTATTATTGGCCATCTTCACCGTTCAACAAAATCCGTCACTTTCTGATAACAACCCTACTGATCTTGACTTCTATTGCTATATCTCTGCTAACATGTAACCTTGGCATCGTGTTGGAGCTCACTGGTGGGTTTTCTGCAACCGTGCTTGCCTTTGTTCTTCCTCCGCTGTGCTTTCTAAAGTTATCCAAAGGTCCTGTACTACAGAGATCTAAAATTCCTCACCTAACTTGTACGGCATTTGGAATTATCATAATGGTCATTAGTACCTTTTATAGTATTCAAAAAGCACTTGCTCCAACTGACACATCAAATCAAGCTGAAACCTGCAATTAACTCTTCAAGTGGAAAGCAAAAAAAAAAAAAAAAAAAAAAAAAAAAAAAAAA
>JNDS01003546.1:0-14894 GCA_000697035.1 Rhizopus stolonifer B9770
AAGATAAAAGGCTAAGTAAGCAAAAAGAAAAAAAAAATAAGAGCGAAAAAAGGGTGAACAAGAGAGTAAAAAAAAAAAAAAAAAAAAAAAAAAAAAAAAAAAATAAAAAACAGCTACTTAATAGGTTACTGCAAGTCAGTAAAAAGACGCTGATTTGATCAATTGGTCAAATACTTGTTAATAATCCGAACTTTTTTTTTTTCTTCTTCTTTTTTTTTTAAAAAAAAAATGAACATAATGCAAAGAGATTTCAAACTGTTAGAAACCATTCTTTACATTCCTGATTCAGGCATGTTTCTTAAATAACAAAGTTATTTTTTTTTTTTTCTAAATATGAATCCAGGATTCTTTTTACTTGATGAGCATGTCGAAAGAATATTGAAAGCAATGCGAGATTTTAATTTAGCAGATTCTGATTTGTTTCAAAAGAAAATAACAAGAGAGGAAATTGTTAATGATCTACATTGTAAAGTACCACAAGATGGCTCATATTATCGCGTAAAAAAAAAAAAAAAAAAAAAAAAAAAAAATGTCTAAATTTTGTGTGTGTGTGTGTATGTACAAACTTTTTGTTAGGTTCGGTTATTGATTGATGTTGATACAAATATGGAAATAGAATATACTCTTTTGCCTGTTCCTACCTTTTCTTATGAATCACTTGACATGATAGATGATACCGAACCCTTTTGTAGCATCGTTTTAGATAAACAACCCTTTTCAAAAGCATCCAATGATCCTTTTGTTACACATAAAACCACCCAACGCGACATGTATGATGAAGCCAGAAAAAGAACAGGTTGTGATTGGCATGCAACCCTCGATCAACCGTTTGATGTCATATTATGGAATTCGAAAGGTCATGTAACCGAATCAAGTATAGCCAATATTGCTGTCAAGTTTCAAAAGGATGACAAGACCATTTGGAAAACGCCTCGTGTTGAATCTGGACTTCTTCCGGGTGTCTTTCGATCCTTTTTGCTTTTGAATCATGATATTATACAGGATGATATCACCATACAAGAGTTAAAACAAGCACATGAGGTAAGTTGACTTGTATTGAAAAAAAAAATATATATTATTATTTTTTTTTTTTTTTTTTTTTTTAAAACTCTTTGGTTGAGAAATAGGAAGGACGTCCTATTGTATGTTTTAATTCTGTAAGAAAGCTGTATAGAGTAAAGCTGTTATCAGACAAAGATGCTTAGTCAATTGTAATTCGGTTTAAAGTGAAAATGCCAATAAAATACAGAATCTCCTTCTCGATTCTTCATGTTATAAAGCATTCTCGCTTATAATTTAATTACCCAAATTCTAAAAAAAAAAAAAAGAGAGAGAGAGAGGAAAGTGCAGGAAGAAAGGAAAGATGTAATAAGTCTCCATACGCTTGAATACTACAGGTGAATTTAATATTTTTACTTACCCTTAGTACTTATGTAATGATTTTTGTATATAGTGGGATTCAATACAATGTTAAATATATTTTATAAATTGATCTACATGCAATTATAAGAAATAATTGTACACATATAATATAAACGCCAGTAACATATTTATGGATGTTATATGAAAAACGAAAGCGCTATTGAGAGAGCATGTATCCCATTGGGGTTGGAGTGAGGTCAACTAGGAATAGTTTAGGTGTGGAAGGCTGACAAATGACATGCTGATGAAAGATCAACAAAGTGTGCAAAAAAAAAAAAAAAAAAAAAAAAAGAAAACTTGATTGGCTTTGTTCATAGTCCGATGTCTCTTGTCAAAAAGCTTACCTGAGAAAGCATTCTTTTTTTTTTTTAAAAAAAAAAAATGGAATCGGAATTGGTCTCAACACTTGATGCTTTGTGAGCTACTTTTTTTTTTTTTTCCAAAAAAAAATAATAATAATAATAGTATTATGTTTGTTAATTTCTTAAAACAGGTATAGTAAAGAAGGCATTAAGGGTGTGTTAATAGCAGACGAGAAAGGCTTTTGTTTAGGAGGTAAAGCTTTTATTGAAACAATAAAACAAATAAAAAAAAAAAAAAAAAAAAAAAAAAAAAAAAAAAAAAAAAAAAAAAAAACAGTAAAACAAATATGACGGGTTATTTGTTAAATAGTGAGAGGTGTAGCAAGTCCAGATTCAGCAGCATTTATTACAGCAGCTGCCAATGCTGCCGATCATCTTGGAGGATCTTCAGAAGATAAAAGTGAATGCCCAACAATTAATTTAGAATACGAAAATAGGTAAAGAATTTAAACATACTGAATCATACATCTAATCCAAGCACAATTCAGTCAAGTGGTCATTCGTAACGAAGGGGCATTCACTTTGGCCATTTTTATGTAGATTGTCAAAATTCTCGATTTTTTTTTTTTTTTAAAGATGTCAAATTCTAATTCACGAATGTACTATCACCCTTAAGCAACAAACCTTTGTTATTTGAAATATATTTACCATTATTCCCACGAAAGCATGAAGAACTGTACTTTGTAAATTTATTCATGATCTGTGTACAAAGATTTTTTTTTTTTTTTTTTTAGTGGAAATCATGCAAGACTATAATTTCTCGCGTTCTATCTTTATGCTTTCCACTTGTACTTTTTTTGATCCCTTGACAAAAGAAGGAGTGTTCACATAATTTGTTGATGGGGTTATATGAAGAGGAGATATCACGATATTTTCTTGGAGTGGAAAAGAAACATTAAAGATAATTGCAAATTAAGCAATTTATTTTTGCAAGTCTACATTTTTTATGAGACTCAGTAAGTTCTACCTTTTATATTACAGTTGACCTGATTAATTTTCGTCTGATCCAGTCTATCTTTATCCTCTCCCCCAAGGTTATGCAAAATAAAAAAAAAAAAACTGTTATATGAAAAGTTGATTGAACAAATATAGGAAACGTAAAGCACAAGAAAAAGAAGAAAGCCAGTACACGAATTTATTGATATGGACAAAATATGTACTTATCGATCCAATGGCTGATTATATTTGTTATAATTTTGTTTTATAAAATTCTTAAGGATAGAAATTTCCTTAGATTTTTTTTTTCCCTTTCTCACTACAAAGGGTCATTGTGAGTACGGTAGTACTTATTAAGAACCTTAGCGCACTTTGTGTGTGTGTGTGTGTGTGTGTGTTTTTTAAAGAAGCCAAGAGGTTTGTGAAAATACAATTTTGCTATAAATTGCATATAAAAAGGAATATTCAAATCTAAATTGAGTTAGGTAATAAATGTCAAAAGAACCCCGACTTTATTTACGAATAAGTTTAATTTTTCCCAATTTGTCGTACTGTTTGTACACAACAAGGGGCTATTTGCTTCCGTACTTTTTTATATATATAAAAAAAAGAAAAAGAAAAAGAAAAGGAAAAGCGACATGGAATAAACATTCTCAGGCAGGCCTGATTTTTTTTTTGTTCAAATATTTGAAATCAAAAGTGTAATGGCATTAAAAAGAAATGATGTTCCCATGAGATATTTGATTGGCCTAAAAAAAAAAGCCCTCTTTTGGGATTACAAATATTTAACATTTAATACGAGAGTAACGAATTGAAGTCAGCCCTTATTAGCATATTACTCGAGACATTTTGCCCTGTTTCCTTCTGGAACCAGCCATTGTAGTAATGGTCAGTATATAGCTCAAGTATCAAAAAAAAAAAAAAAAAAAAAAAAAAAAAACTACTTCCGACATAATGCCAAGGTACTAATGCAGTACAAACATTAAGTCATGAAAAAATAGAAAATAAAAACTCTTTTGAAGGACAGAATACTTTGAGTTACTCAGGAATATTTTTAGCACGCGGTAAATAAAATAACAGGAGAGGAGCAAGGTGTTAAATATCGAAAAAGCAAGTCAATCGTCTGTTTTAATGTAGTTTTGCATTTCCTTTGCCTCAGAAAAAAAAAGATTGTGAAGTAAGATTGAAGTTTGGTGAACACAATGGCTTCCTACAAGCAAATGTTTAATTTATGAAATCAAAGCTGAATTAATAAAACTAAACAAGACTATTCTCTTTACAGAAAATATACCTAAAAAGAAGGGGAAACAGTCACTTGTCAGAGTTGTGTTCAAACAAACTGAAAACAAGAATCATGCCACGAGGTTCAACAAACTTAATGTTACATTGTAATTATTTCTCTTGCTTCAGTTCCTCGCGTTTGTCCGTGCGCATTGGCTTAAAAATATAATTGGGTTTTAAAAAACATATTGTTTGCTTCAAAATGCATTTCCAGATTAAGTCAGCAACCATTATTAAATCTGATACGTGATGCTTCACCTCCCGCTTTGGACAACCGAGATTTGGGGAAAAAAAGAGTATAAAAGGGACCTACTATTTTTTTTTTAGAGAAGTTTTCTTTATTATTTTATACCTTTTTTTTTATTCTACAATGAAGTTCTCCCTTGCCGCTTTAGCCGTTGCCGTCTCTTCTGTCGCTGCCACCATCACAGTCATTGAACCTTGGGGACAAACCACCTGGGTAAGTTCATTCAATCACAAATAAAAAAAAAAATCGAATTAGCTTTACTCATCTTTTATCCTATAGACTGCTGGCGGTTCTGGTCTCGTCCACTGGTCTAACGATGCTGGTGCCGGTCAATCTTGTGAAATTCACTTGTTGACTGGTGAAGCTACCAACGCTACGTAAGTTTGCATTGTTATCATAAAAGTTCAAGTACTCATTTTAATCCTTTAGTGTTGTTGCTAACCTCACTGCCAATGACCACACCGTTCCTTGTGACTACACCGAAGCTACTGTAAGTACAATTGTCTTTTCTTTTTTTTTTTAAAAAAGAAAAAAAGTCAGCAGTTGCTAAATAACCCCCTCTCGCTAGTTCCTTCCCCTCCCTAGCTACACTCCCGGTCAATACTTTGTTCGTATCGGTCCCGTTGGCTCCACCTCTGACCAATACGGTTACTCTAACTACTTCACTTACGCTGGTGCTGCCTCTACCACTACCGCTTAAAGCGGCTTCTTCGTAAGGATAAAAAAAAAAAAAACGGGCAATTGTTCGAATGACTGATTGTGTCTTTTATTAGAAATGAAATGCATCCCATAAAGCAATTATAGCTCCCCCCAAGGGGAAAAAAATGATACTCATTTAATTATCATTTTTTTGTTATCACATAGAATAAACTAAACATAAAAACAATGATACCTCCTCCCCCTTGTAATATGTCTGAATTTTAAAAAAAAAGTTCTAAGCTTTTTTGAACAATGGGAAACAAAAAAAAAGTTCTAAGCTTAAACAATGGGAAACCAAAAAAAAAAAAGTTAACATTTTGTGTTTATAAAGAAAAAAAAAATACTTGCAAGAGAAGGTTCATGATTCGATTGAACAATCTGTACTTTATTTTTCACGTGTTTATTGACGGATATTATATACAGCTTCTCCCCCCCCCACCACTCCTTAAACAACTAACTCCGTATCAGTAGTGAAAAAGAAATTTCATCTTAAGCTTTAGAACACTCCTATTTTCATTTTCCTGTTTCTTGGGCTCTGAAATATACAACCAAGCTCAGGCCATTAGACAACACATGTGAAATAAAGTTTCGTGGTGGTCGTACCAAAGAGATTTCAAGTCGCGAAATCTATTGTGTAAAATTGATTAAAGAATTGCATTTAATTTTGTTCAACCTGTCTTTGAATATTCAACCCGCTCAAGCTGTACAAAGTAATATCAGGATTTATTCAAAAAAAAAAAAAAAAAAAAAAAAAAAAAATAATAATAATAATAGGAATTTGTTTAAGGATTCAGGAACCTGTGTACAAGCACCATCAACGCGATCTCAATTAAGAACAATGCACGTGTATACTGTTCAAAAATTCTTTGTGTTTTAATGATTGGAAAGAATTCCGAGACTTACTGAGAATAAATATAAAGAAGTGTTTGCAGAAAATTACAAGAAGCATGTAAGCTATTTTTACACACGATTCGTTCATTTTCCAGAAAAAAAAAGAGCTCATTGCATGTTCTTAATAAACGAGTCGACTAAGGATTGGTCAAACTATTGTACACTAAGTTTGAATGGACTTTAGTTTTATATTATTTGCATGTAATTACACACAATCATAATTTGTGTAAAGGTCAAAGAAAGTAAAAAGATAGTCCAAAATAAATGTGTGGTTCAATGACGAGTACAGTGGATTTTCAATGTATTAATAATGATAAAAAAAAAAAAAAAACTTATGAAGTCAAGTGATGTTAGAAGAAACTCTTGCTAATAAAATACTCAGACCAGAAAATTCATTCGCGTGAATCAAACCATCGGCGTTGTATTTGTATCAATTGTCTTTGTTACTCTTGTCCTCCAACTGTGTATCCAATGCTATAATTCAATCTCTCACACAAATATCGTGTTCGAGTGTATTGAATTCATAAGAGTGGCAGTATATTCACCGTCAGTCTCATTTTAGTGAGACCAGTCTCAAAAATCTATAGGCTGGAATTACTTTTTCTTGAGTTTTGGCATTTTATTGAATAACGTTCAGGAACAGAAAACAATAATCAAAATTAACCTTTGAACGTAATCTAAACGTACTTTCCCATCTTTTTATTTTTCTTTTTTTTTATTTATTTATTGCCACTATAAAGTACTGTTAACTAATGCACGTCATTGTACAACATCTGAATAAAATTTCCTCTCAGTATCTATGACTTGGCTTCGGCACAACAGGTAGATGACTAGAAGACAAACATGGAAAACAGCTTTATTGAACGTCGAAAATTTTACGATTCATCAAGACGAATGAAAAAAGAGAAAGGGAAAGAGAGAGAGAGAGAGAGAGAGAGAGAGAACAAAGAAGCTGAAGAAGAAATGCGTTGGTCGCTTATGTGGTAAGGAAAAAATATTTTGTTTCACCAATGGAAAGCAGGAAAAGAGTCATGTTTGTGGGAGATAGAGGACTGGCAGTGGGATCAGGACTTCAAGGGCTTATAAGATATGGCGGCCTACTGTCGATAGCATGTAATACCTTTTACAGGGTAAGATATCACACTTTAATACATAAGTAAACTATAAAGTAACCTATTATTTTACACATTTAATGATCATGAAATTTTTCAATATCATTCTGGTAAGCAAATCTAAAAAAAAAGAGGACTCAATTAGTATTTTTTTTTTTTTTTTTTTGGACTTGTAGTTTAAAAACACCCTCTTAGTATGTTTCAAACCTTGATGACACTTTCTTTCCACAATTATAGTAGATGCCTTGTCACAAAATATATTGACATACAGCTACAAATTCTTTATAATGTCAGCGAGCAGAACTCCCCCCCCCAATAATAAAGCAATGCTCCTTTAATGTGATGTTTTCTATGACTTTTGCCCTGGTTGCAATATCATTGTAAGATGTCTAAAAGCAAAAAGTAGCCATTTATCTAGATAAATCATTAATGGCTGAGTATTGTCTTTGAAGATGCAGTTATTCCATCCAAACAACAGAGTTTGTGGTAACGCAGTAAAAATGGAGACAATCGATGAATGAGTCTCTTGGTTATCTCTTTTATTTTGAGTCAAGACGAGAAAGAGAAAGAGAGAGAGAGAGCCCATTTAATACAAACTACGTCTTTAAGCAGTGGAAGAATAAATGTTAAGGAACTGAAGTGAAACAAGGTCAATGGAAAGAGATGGTGAGCTTAAGTGAAGATTTTGTTATCATTTCTTTTAAGAGGCATTGATTAAGAATGTATGAAGCTTCGCTTCATAGGTTCTTATTTCATGTAAGCTTTTAGCAGTAATCTCATACGATATTTAGTATTTATACTCTTGAATACGACAGAATCGAAGACAATGATCTTTTCTATGTCGCCATATTGATAGGCTACATCTTCCATCTGTTCTTCAGACTCATCGTCAATAATATAATAGTCGCTTGGAGGTATAAAGTTAATGAAGTCCATGTTAATTTCTAAATGATCTGTTACCAAAAAAAAAAAAAAAAAAAAAAAGAAGCTTATCAATAAAGACTAAAAACCTGTTACATTTAATTTTGTTACAAGTTACGAGTATTTTTAATCCGAACTTGTAACATTTTTAGGCTTTTGTTACAAATGATGTCCGAACTATCCAAACCAACCAAAGATAAATGATGAGTGATAATAGGCTAGACTTGCGTTAACTTGGCGTTTAGAATTTTTGGAACTTGCTTCATTCTTTCTACCTAATCATCTTCGCTCGGGTACGGATTTAATGTCCAGATTGTTGTTTGGTAATAAATATATAATGGACATCGGGTTACAACAGTAATCGGTAAGTGACATTAATGCCTGTAGGTACAGTCAAACCTATAGAATTTGGTGTTTGCGAAAAAATGAACAATGGAAACTTAAAAATAATTGGCTGAAATAAAAAAATATTTGTCCTTTTGGCTGTGAGTAAATGTCTATAAGTGCTAGCTAAACTTGGCGCAAAAGCTGTACAGGAAAAAAAAGTGATAAAGACCCTTATTGAATCAATTATACACCTTTTTCAGAAAATGTCCGGACACCTTTGGGGAAAATTCCGGACACATAAGAATAGAAGTTCCGGATGCGTAAAAAATAAATTTGCAGACACGTAAAAAATAAAAATCCGGAGACTTCAAAAAAAAAAAAAAAAAAAAAAACCCGGGAACTTAAAAAAAAAAAAAAAAAAAAACCGGACAGTAGTGGAAAATTTTTTGGACAATATATTAAAAAAAAACGGACATCTTTATTTCGGACTACGTTATTACAATGGTTTGCCCTCCAAACAATCATTGAATTTTGACACAAAATATCGACAGAAACCTTGCAAATCGCTAATATATATATATATATATATATATATTATTACAGGCCTCAGTAATTCTTGATGTCAGTGTTTCTTCCTTTAACAGTTTCTCTCTTTTCAATTTACTCTTACATACTGACCAAAATTGTTCAATAGGATTAAGCTCCGGAGGATAGGGAGGAAGATATATACAACCGTAACCCCTTTGCTCAATGTATTTCTCAATATCAAGATGCGTATGAATAGGGGCGTTATCCATAATAATATAGTGTCCTTTGAATTGTTCATGTCTATCAAGTATGTCGTATTTACTTCATAAACACTCTTATATCTTGTGAGATAACTCGCGTCCTACAATTTTCCTTGGCAAAATATATAGCACTTCGTGCCATATATGGAATAACAACTGTTCGTCTAATAGGGGGTTTCAATTTTTATAATCAAAGATAATCCATAATTTTGATGATTTTTTTTATCCAATAAAATTTTGAGATTGTTCCTAAGAATTGAAGTTCTCAAATTTGATCATCTATAGATCATCTTATAATCAAGCACTGAAAAAATAATCAAAGTATAAAATAACCTGTTTAAAGGCAATATTCTTATATTTCTTGTTTTTCTCTCTATATTTATATAAATAATAACATGTCCAATCAACCTACAAGACAAATTAGACCTTTACTCCAAGTTGAAGGAGCCTCTACTGTTTCCACAATTATTTCAGAAGCATCTTCTTCTGTTGTCATTGATGTAGATTGTACTAGCGAAGAATGGACTCCTGATGAAGCTACAACCAAGCTGAACGAAAACCCAGGCAGCAAAATATCTTGGTCTAACGATATTACTGGTCGTGATAAATGCAGCTCCCACAATCGGCTTTTTAGATTCTTTCTCAGCAAAAACAAAAAATACCTTCTCATTTATCTTGGAAAACTGCCAAACAATAAGATAACCAAGACAAGCCTCTGCAACGAAGCAGTTTTATTTTCCAAAAGAGAGGGGGTCAATTATCGTACTGCTACCGGTATCAAGAACTACCTGAGCAGCGTTGAGAGCAACTACCAACGAGCCAAAAAAGTATACTTCGCTCAAAGCGGCTTTGGAATCGATGAGTATATTCAAAGACTTGGGAAAAAATACTCTAGAAAAGACGCTGAAAAGATTTTTAAAGGTGAATATTAAAGATTGAGCGGAAGCTCCCGGTATTTAAAGTGAATAGTTAACATTATTTTATCTGTTATGTAGAAACTGTTGAAAATTCATGCCCTGGTTTTTGGGACCTTCAAGAAGCAAAAGATGACAATTTTAAAATGCCCTTGCACCAAAACTCAACCGATGATACAGATGACATTGGGGAGTCTCTCGACAACTTGGGCAACTTGCGCCAAAAAGAGAGCGAAAAGGTAGACGGAGCTTCCGAAACTGAATATGAGGACCTGCCTTTCTACGAAGCTGAAAGTGGGGCAAGTGAAACTGATGAAGAAGATACTGAAGAAAGACCTCCCCCTCGCCCCCAAAAAAAAAAGAAAACCAAGGCAGAAGCAGTCAGCGACCTGAATGAGCTAATTGTGGCAGAGGTCGGCAAAACCGGCCTGTGTTGTATCTATGATCAATATAATCGAATATCTAATAGAATGATACTTAAGGATTGCATATTACGGATAAGTAAGAGTTTGTAGACACAGACCTCAACTTGTAACACATAGGATGTACAATCTCTTGCTGTACATAATTAATAACTGAGACGGAAAGTGTTAGTAAGACAAGAGCAATCAAGAAGTATATAAAGAGTTGTATTATTCATCCAATAAAGATCATCTAATTTTTGGTAAAGTCCTGCCATCACTACGACCCTTTCATTTAATCTTAGGATAAAACAGCCTGGAAATGACATCAAAAGCTTTAGATTATACCGTCCGACAGCATTTGGGTATAAAGCGCGCTTTCAAGAATGAACTTGAAATGAAGAGGCATGAGCTTAACATAAGGGAGCGCGAAATCGCCTTGAAGGAGCGTGAAATCCTTCTGCTAGAAAGTGCAGAAGCGGTACAAGAAAAGAAGGCTCGCATCAGAAGAATACAGTTAGAAAACAGGATAATGGATCTGGAAAACACAAAATTAGAAAGAGACTTGGGACTTAATTGGGAGGATACTGATGGGTTTTGATTTTTTGTAAAAAAAAAAAAAAAAAAGTAAATAAAAAAAAATATACTTTATTATATACTTTATGTGTTTCTACCAGGATAAAAGAGTCAATGTTTCGGTAAAACAAAATGATTCATTAAACGTTGACGTTTTTGTTTACCTGTTTCAAAATGAAAATACTGTCTTATTTCTTCATTATTGTTTAACTCGAGGTTTTCGGAAATGTTATTTTCAGCTTTTTCAGATTTTAAGCTTTTAGGAAGACTTGTTGTTGTGAATGAGTAAAGATTGATAAAAATACTATAAGACTAAGTACAGGTAATGCCTTGATCAGCCACTAAATATTTACTTGATCCGACCATCTTGACATATCCCAATCCATATGATTAACAGATACTTAAATTTATTGATGCACGTCATGAATGGCATAAGTCTTTGCTTAACAAATAAGCTCTATCACACTAGAGATCAGATTATCCTGCAACAATTCGAATTCAACCCCATACAATTATATGACGATTCCAGATCTGATATGAATCAATGATATTATTAGACTGATAAAGATCAAACCCCAGTATGGGATCAATCATTTGCAGCAAACAATTGCATAATTTAGATAGGAAAAAACGCTTCTCAGAAACTATAAATAAGCACTCTCTTTACAAATAATAAACCGGTATCTTTTGTTTCATTGTTTTTCTACTTGTCTATCTTTTCCTATTTAAAACACTTGTCTTTAATGTTTTTTTTTGCTGGTTCTTTCGATTTTCTACATACACTTTTTCCATTATGGTTATGTATGGATCTTTGTTGTCAATCATTATGTTGTGCAGAACCATACACACTCGAATCCAAATTGACAGGTACTTGACGCTTGACTTTCCCGTAATAACATGTCTTAAGCATTTCAGGCTTTGAAAGACTTCCTTCAAAATACCAAAGGTGTTTTCAATTGGAACACGTCCTTTTGCGTGCATGTAGCTGTAGTCAAGCTGTTTTCGGTCCAGATCTTGACCTGAAGGCTTTTTGTGAGGCAGTATCACTGTTGTATGCAGTACATATCCTGAGTCTGCAAGTACATATTCGTGAGCGTCAAAATACTTGCCTGGGTTAAGAGCCAAAGGTGATTCTTTGTAGACTCTGCTATCATGAGCGCAACCAGAGAAACCAAGATGAGCATAGCGAAAGCGATGCAAATAATCGCAGACTGCAAGGATGTTCAAGCCATAGCAGTTTTTTCTATTGTAAAAATCGTCACCATTGTACGATGGCTTGTACATGACTGGGATCAAAGAGCCTTCCATACAGCCAATGCAATCGGGAAAGCCGCTCTTTTTTTCAATTTCTTCTGATATTTCCTCTCTTTCTGCGGCAGTTGGCCAGTAGACAAATCGTTTTTCAATGCTTAAGATTGCCTTAAAGATTCTCCTTGTAAACTCATGTACACTTCCTTCAGAGATACCGCATTCACGGGCAATTTTTCCAACCGATGCTCCAGTTCCAAAGCTTCCGAGTCTTCTCAGAGTAGCCATTAATTGTATTTCAACAGGCATTTGTTTTCTTCTACCATTCTTGTTAAAGCCTTCATAACTACGAATTTCGTTACAAACAGCCATAAACGAGTGTTTGTCCATCCGCATTTTTTGCTGGTATGTTGCTGTATCCAGTTTACTGATCGAATCTATCTTTTCTAAAGGATCAGCTGTTCGATAAGCCTTTGACCTCTTTTGAATGACATATTTTTTTGATCTAAAATGAAAATAGGCAATCTTGTAGACGGTCAAATTGCGTCAGTATAAACGATGAAAGTCTTTTGCAATTTTAATGATAATACTATTGTTTTCTTTTGTAGAATCTTCATCATATATGTCGTAACCAAGATTTTCAGCAAGTTTTTCTTCTATCATTTCCTGGATAGCATCATGCAGTTCAACTTTTTCTTTTAAGTCTTTGATGATTTCTTTTTTCAATTGGAATCTTGGTATTTTAAATAGTTTTGAATGTCAAATAAAGAAAGAAAAGATAAAGATACTTGCTATAATATAGATTTTCTTTTACTGATGGACTTTTGAAGACTTATTTTACATCTTTGATAATAATCATCTATTGATGCTAGTTTAGTAACAGAGGCCATCTGAGCCAATCAAACGTAAATGATCAAAACTTTTTTAAGGGTATTCAAGAAATTTGATGATTATGAAATTTATAATCTGATTTTTTTTAGCCAATCAAAAAAATCATCAAGATTATGGATTATCTTTGATTATAAAAATTGAAACCCCCTAATGTACCTTGTACTACTATCGCTATCTAAATTTCTCAATCTTATTATCGAGACGTAATTTGCAATAAGTGGGTTCTCTCTCTCGTTCTCACTCAATAAAAGAGGTTCAAGAGACTCATCGACTTTCAGTCCAACTTTCACATTTTATTTTAAACAACTCGAATAACTAATAATACCACATTTTTTTCGATGAACAACAACGTCGAACCTCCACCAGAGGTACAACCCCAACCGTCACCAACATCCCCAGATGAAGTGGTCAACTCAATGGACGTCTTGTCCATCCACTCCGAACCTAATGTCCTCCCTGTCGTGTTTGGTCATTCATTGTATATTTATTTATTGTATTCTACCTCAGCTAAAGGACACGTCAGACTCTGTGATTAAGAGTCAGATTATATATACCAGGATTCCCTCTACAAATTAATAGTTCTTCTCCTTTAGTCTTAATAAAGATAGTAATTGTTAGCTATTAACTCTTACTGTCTCTACATAAATAAGCACAAATACCACACTCCCTGAGGATATTTTAATGTCAGAGCCTTCTGATACCAACAGTTCTTCTGTCGTTACTTCTGTATCGCCTGAAGAATATGTTAAAAAATTTACTAGTCAAAGGGATAGACTCACCGTCATTATCAACAATCTTCAAGAAGAGAACATCCAACTTCTCACCACTGGAGATTTCAGCAAATTAGAAACCAATCAAAAAGCGTTGTCTTTCGCCATGAACGCCCTTGACTCAGCAAAAAAACTTTTGGAAGTACACAATGACGTCATTACGACACGTAATGTTTCTCAAAGTGCTTCTTCCTCTATATCGTGTTCAAGCTCATTTATTCAATGTATTTCCCTTCCCTCTCAGTTTGTTCTCTGATTGTTGCACAATCACGTCACAACTATTACAATTTATATACCCGTTGAATTTCCAAATGAATAAAATCTCTCTCTTATTCTGTCTCGCTAATTCCGTGCACACCTTAAGAACCTATTACCAGCCGTTTCACTCTATCAATAATAAGTATATCCCCAGTGATAAACTTCCTAAAATTAATGTCGACCCGACCGCGAGTGCCTTGTATCAACTCACTCATAGGGAAGATAATAGACCTAATGCTACTAAGGAGCCTTCGCTAGACATGTTCCTTCGGGAATTTGAAAGAAAACTTAAGGACCATAATGTTTCAATCTTGGATCATTGGTTACAGCGCCTCGAAGTCTGCTTTAAAAAATCAGACGATAACCACCATCAGGATTGGTTTTGTAGGTACATTAAGAAGCCAGTGGTTGAATTAAACCAGGAGCTTACATGGGATCAGGCCAAAGCCCTGCTCAAACAAAAGTTCGACCTTGCGTCTCAAACTACTCCTTTAATGTGGATAAAACACTTGGTCAACTTTAGACAAGACTGTAATGAATCACTCACCTCTGCCTTGTACCGTTTCCGTTTGTTCTGCGTTGGTGCTAAGGTTCCTCTTGAGATATTTAGAGAACAAATAGGATAAAATTGAAAATAAGAGTATTAAGACGGAATGAGTCTCTTTGTAATCCTTTTATTAACAAAGTAAGGAGAGAATCATAAAAAAAGAATTTGTTCTTTAAATATCCAAAAAAAATAAAAGTTTTCATCCAATAATAGACGTTTGATTATATTAGATATTTCGGATATCATATATAATGAGTTACCGCTTTAGATGACTTGAATTAGTGAATAAGGCTTGAATATGCG